>JAKUBK010000006.1:0-135583 GCA_030566875.1 Waltiozyma chaumierensis | reverse complement strand
ATAGATCTCCATGTGTATAAATATTACTAATTAAATTCATGGTTTATAAAATAATAATATAATAATAATAATAATAATAATAATAATAATAATAATAATAATAATAATAATAATAATAATAATAATAATTTACATTGCTAATATTTCTCATACGGTACCTATGCATTTGTGCTGGAAATCAACACAAGCATCAATTGTGAAACTCAAGGCCTACTAGAGTTTCTACTAGGCGTATCAGTGTTTCTTTTAAGAGCATTAAACTTGGTATTATTAACCTTCGTAGCGAATCTTAAGGAGTTTAAAGTTTCGTTAAAATGGGGAGCACAAGGTGAGATATTAACAAACATTAATGTCTTGGAGTTACCATTCAAAGAGTTTTGCAAAAGATAAGTCAACTTGGAGTTTCTGAATGGAATATGTTTGGATTTCTCACCAATAGAGTAGATCACATCACCAAGACAACTTAACGATTTGTTAATGGCTTGTGTCTCTTTCAACCGGTTTCCCGTTGCTTGTGAATGGTTCAATCTTTCTGAGCCTGCCAAATCAATAAGATTCAAGATCCCGTGGTTTCTCTCTCCAGTTTGATGATTCACACCCTGGATCTTGATGATATAAACAGAATGGGATCTGGACGATCGGTCGTTTGCATTTGTTGAACCAATGGATCTGTTCTTCAACGCACGATCTAATAGTGTATTCATGATTGTTGTATTGTTGATTTTAACTGAAATAAGATCGGTCACTGATGTTTCCAAAGTAATTGGATCATGCCTAATTTCATATTTGTACTGTCCGTTATTTGGATTATCATTCAATAGATCGTTAATAGACTCGTTATAGATCTCCAAGAATTGACCCTGGATTTTATATTCCCAGCCTTTCTTAGATAATCTGGAAGAAGTCTCAAAGATTTGATCAACAGCCATTGGAATCATACCACCTTTATCAGACATTGTATAAGTTTTACCAGAACCCGTCTGACCATAAGCAAAGACACATATATTGAACCCATCCAGTGCACTTTGAACTAATTGGGAAATTTCCTCAAATATTTCGGAGTTCTTGGAATTCATCTCAAAAACACGGTCAAACTTGAAGGTATGCGCCTTGTTTGAACTGTTGGTTGAACTAGTTGGATTACCGTTATTGATTACCTTTGGATCTTTGATGGTGATTTGCTGTTCTTCTTCATCATTGTCTGGTACTTGTATGTCAATCACCTCAAAATTCTCAGAATTTAAAGGCGGTCTCACTCTACAGAAAACTCTGATATTACCTTTGAGTTCCTGCAATCGATTATGAAATTTTCTTCTGACTGATTCTTCGTTGAGGAAGCCCTTTTCGATCTTATCAATCTTTGAGAGTTTGTATTCCGTGTCTTTCTGTAAGTCGAAAATCTTTTCATCAGAAGAACTCATATTTGATTTCATTTTCTCAACTGTTTCTCTAAGTCTGAAAATCAGGTTATCTTCTTCAACTTTGGATGACTTGTCTTCTTGAAGTTTCTTTAACAATTCTTCTTTCAGCCTCAACTTATCTCCATAAGATTGAGAAAGATCACCAAGTTCATTCCGTATCTGAGACTTCTGTTGTTCAAGTTCCTCTAACGACTCAACTAGGTAATGTCGCGTTTCTTCTAACGAAGTCTTGAATTCTTGTTCCTTGACTTTATAACTATCCGCCAATTGTTTAAGATCATCGTGAAGACATTTCTCATTGTTATTGATTCTTTGATTTAGAGACTTTAGCTCCTCCACAAGTGAACTCTTTTGAGATTGAATAACGGAAACCTTTGTTGATAATATCGTCTCAATTTCCTTCCTGTACGATCTTTCGGTTTCACGGAAGGTCGTTTCATTAGAGACTCTCAACTCTTTGATCTTCAGTTCAAAATCCTTAGAGTATTCGTCCTTGATATGTTCTAGTTCCAGTTTCTTATTCTCCAACTGCCCTTCTTTAAGCCTTACAGTTTGATTTGAGACAGCAAGTCTTTCATCCCATTCAACCTTCTCGACTTCCAACTGTTGGATCTTAGTCCGGTACTCCAAGATATCAGACTTTATCTCTTGAACCTGAATTTCTTTATTTTTTATCTGTAGTTTTAATCTTTCCAAATCGTCCTTATCGTGGTTACGACTGTTGAAAAGCTGGCCAGGTGAAATGCCCCTGGGTGATCTGAATCCCAGTGGCGAAGGTGGCGTAGTAGTTGAATATGGCTTGTAGTATCCATCTTCTGCAATCAATGAGTCTGTTTTAGTTGGCGTGATAGGTCTTGGAATCATGGAGTGTCTCTTGGAACTGGGAGAGCTGGGTGAAGATTTTTTAAGGGTTTCCATATGGTTTTCATTGCTCATCTTGTTGTCTGTCTTATTGCGGCTGTTTCACTGGGACTTGAAGATTTGTGTAAATTTTAAAGAAAGGTTTGTGTTGAGCAGAGTGAACGTTTCTTCGAATTGACTATTGTAACAATATGATCATAATGAAAAAAAACACACACAAGCCTGAATGATGTCCTAGGGGTTTTATCTTAGAATACAAAGAAAGACCCATCAACCAGTCGTGCATGGCATCCAGATTTGTTTTGTATGTATTTACTGTTAGTTTCAGAATACATTCACGTTACCATGACAACCAAACCTCTTGACCCGACTAAGAACGTGATCTGGAGGATACAGCCGGAACTTCCACACACATGCATAATATTTTGAAAATTTTAGGTCTATTAGAAACATATCTAGTTGGAGATGAGCAAAGATAATTATTTTAAATAACTAGAAACTTTGCATTAATCCCCCATAAAATTCATATAAGATGTCCAAGAAGAGAATTTCTGTTAAAATACCTACGAGCGAAGGCTTTAAACTTGGTCTAACGGGACCAAAGAAGTCCACAAAGAAATCAAAGTCTGAACCACAATCAGAATCAGAATCAGAAGCCGAATCTCAATCTGACAGCAGTGAGAATGAAGGTAAGTTTGATTATAAATATGCTATTTCATTTCCAGCTCGGATCACTAACAATTTTTGAATTACAGGATTAGATAACTTAAGGAGCGAAGAAGGCTCAGACGAAGACAATGATGAGGTTGATCTTGATCAAGAAGTTAGTGATGATGAAGACGAAGAAGACGACTCAGATGATGATGAAAATTTACCAAAACTCAAGAAGAGAAAGAAGAACACTGACGATGGCTCTGAATCATTTGCCAATGCTGTCACAGCCATCTTAGGTTCCAAATTAAAAGCCTACGACAGAAAAGATCCTATTTTGGCCAGATCAAAACAGGTCATCAAGAAGGCTGAGAGTGAGAAGTTAGAAGCCAAGGCTCGTCGTGAATTACTCGCAGAGAAGAAGAAGGTCTACGACAAGGATAGAATCAGAGACTTGCTCCCAAAGGATGACGCCAGTGCCCGTGATTTCTTTGACCATGAAAGAAAGTTGAAGAAGATTGCTCAAAGAGGTGTGATTCGTTTATTCAATGTTCTTACTTCGACACAGACCAAAACGACATCTGAAGCTAGCAGTGTTAAGGTCTTGGGCCAAGACCAAAAAGATAAATTGATCACTGAGATCTCTAAAGAAAAATTCTTTGATTTGGTGAAACAGGCTGGGAATTGAAGACCACTCAGGACCGTTGCTAGTGTTTGCATTGCCAGTTGTGCTAAACATAATGAGCTGTAATTTAGAAACCTTTATCTTTTTTAAATGAAGCACTGCATAGGTAGTATCATATAATGTAGGTAAGTACGTCCGTATATTTATATTAAATTCCTTCATGATTTGATCAATCAATTAACAGTGAATATGTATGCCAAAGTTACATGCCTGCTGTCACGTGCCACAAGTACAGAAAGTTTTACAGAAAAATCATATTGCTGCAGTACACTAGGTGTGTTCCTATGACACACAGTAAAACCGCAGGACGTTTAAGTCAGCCAAACTCTCCATCAAACATACAAACTGCCTACAAGCTATTCAAAGGTCAAGGAAGTCATTATCAACTAACAAGAAAGAGAGAAAGAAGAAATGAGTTTTCCCATAGAGTCACCACTAAGCCCTTCCAACTCTGTTTCACCTGTACTTATTCCAGACAACAATAGTACCATCAATGCGATCCAAATCAAAAACGATCGATACGAACCACACCCAGAACAACAGATATCCCAGTCCTTATCAATTGCAAAAGAAGAAGAAGAAGAAGAAGAAGAAGAAGAAGAAGAAGAAGAAGCGAATACAATTCCTATCGGCTCACTGAAACAAACACCTGGTAGTTTTATGAAACAAGCAAGCGAAGTTGCCACAATGGCGGGACCTCTGATAGCAGAAGATAATGTACAAGTTGACGAGGTTGTCCATGAAAACTCTTCTGAGGCAGAGTCTGATATAGAGCGTGCTTTGAGACTTCGTGATAGGTTAGATGCTCTGTTAAGACGTACGATGAGGACAAAGCAACAGTGTGAAAGATTAGAACAGGATAACAAGTACCTACAAGAGTTTGTTGGGAATTTGATGAATAGTGGCGACTATTTAACCAGAAAAGTCTAAAGCCTAGAAGTTTGACACTATCTATGAAGCTTTTAAAAAATAAATACTTTGTAAGATATTCGGTTTATGATTAAATTCACTTTGAGGTCCCCGGTTGAACCTTTAGATTATGCGCATTAAATTTAATAGATTTATATGGACTTCTAAACAGAGAAAGTCTCAATATATTTGATTCTTGAATGAACTAGAGTGTAATTAGCTGTTGCTGGTTTTAAAATTATTACCATATGCCCCTAGAATCTCATATTTAATCACGTGGTAAGAGTTTCTGAATGTTTTTGTGTTTTGTGTGGAAGTGTGTATTGTTTTTTGTGTAACAGTTTCACAAGGTCGTCGTCACCCAACCCCCATTTTCTCTAAAGAATTAGACTAGAATAAATAAACCAGATAATTACTTCTATATTTAAGAAAGAATGCTTATATATAGATCAACTTGATTCAATTGTCTGACCAACCGAATTGGTGAAAGAAACAACACAGTATGTCAATGGAACACGACACCAAGAGCTATCAAACTCAAGGGTTAATTGATATCCGAGATTCATCCGATGAGAACATACCCGATGAATTTCTTAGACAAGTTAATCAACCATATCAGAAAGGAAAACAAGAACAAGACGAACAAGAGCAGCAGGAAAATGAAAGATCTAGCGGTCTGATTCCTTCCTTAACAGTCAGGGAACATCTTTCAACACAGTCTCAAAACATAATTCCTGTCTTGTTGAAAGAGAAATTTAAATTGGGTCAAAAGGAAGAATTGAACTCCAGTATCTTGCAAATTCTTAAGAATGATTCCAATCTGTCCAATTTTGGTTTGTTGAAGGAGGTTACAAATTCGCAGAATAACATTCAGGGTTTAGATAGAGGTGTGGCCAGTACCTTCTCTGAATCAGCGGACGAAAGCATTTTATCACAAAGTTCTAACAATATTCCTAGCATCTTGGACAAAAATGCACAGGATAAAACCTGTTCTGACAAAGATTTGCAGTTGGCTACCAGAAACCTTGAGCATGAGGACGACAAGGACGACACAGCATTGTTTGAGTTATACAAGAGAAACTCTCCCTTTGGGAGTGAGGGCCAGGTCGAGAGTTTTATTGCATATTCAAACTTCTCTGCTCTTAACTTAAATGTTAGATTTGTCACAGTTGCACCTCCACTATTAGGAAACCCACTTCTTCCCAATGGTGCTGATTTGGATCTCTCCTGTGTCCGCAATACCTTTTCTAATTATCCTCCACTCAACCAAGATGCAATGGAAGGCCTATCCAACGATGAAATAAAGTTGCTATCCATCCTAGAGTATGAATTGAAGCAGGTTGGTGGTTCATTGGATTGGGGAGGCTTCAAGGATTTCAATGACAATAATGGATCTGAAGACTATGAGAACTCGCTCAATAAGACGGCAAACTACATTACGGATATCTTCAAGTCTTTTTTTGCCAAACATTCCAACGAAGAGAAACGTTATGACGCCAAATACCCATGGTATAAAATCCTAAATGATATTGAAAATCAAAATGAATCTAATATCAATAAGGATAGTGTAACACTCTACGATGGTTCTAAGTTTGAACGAAACAACACAGATATGTTCCCTTTAAGCAATAAATTATTTCCCAGTGAACTCGATAATACAAAACTTATAAAACCTACCAAAACTGAAGATGTTTAAGCTAGCATGTTATTCAAAATTAAAAAAAAAGGAAATGTGCTCTGTAAAGTGAAGAGAGAACGTGGTTACTGACAACAGTTAAACAGAATCATATTGTTCCAAATGGTATGACAATATTAGAAAGACCGCTACAACAATACATTGGAGATTAACCGATCGTTATATATAAGTTGGGTGTGGATGAAGCCTGGTGTATAATAAAAATAATTAATTATAATAATGTAACCAATTACTTTAAACAAAAACAGCTTATTAAATCAATCTTACAGTAGTGTATACCTGATATCGAGCTGTTTAGATCTGGATCAACCTATAATGATTACATAAGTAGGTAGTGGCCAGGAGGGTACTGGGCACTGGGCAGGCCACAGCCCTCAACAGGCCAGGCCCCAAGCTGGACCGCCAGAAAAAGGAAAACTCTCCTGCATCATCTGAAAATCGGGATGGGGAGGACTGATTGATCAGGAGTCAGGCAGAACTCAGCTGGAGTACCTACTACGTCCTAGTGGCATAAAGAATATAGTTGAGTGATATAAACAGGAGCATGTAAAGTTTAAAACTGAGCAAACAAAACTTCTGAACTAATAATATTATTGATCAAATACATATTCATCTAATTAAAATATCGATAATATTAGTACTTGTATTTAATAATTAGCTGAATATCTATCAACGCATGATATGACCATGCTATCAGTTAGGTCAAATATCGTCGGCGAAATCCATATGTATATTTCGTAAATATATATGCAGGTCAAAAGATAAGCTTACACCTAGTTTCATGAATTGCCAAATCGGGTAGTTTTATGCGCGATTTTGATACACCACTAAGGTCTTTTGTCTTCCCTTATACAATATTATATTATTTATCATTTGTACTAATTAATAATATTAAACCAATATTAAGGATTAACATTTAAAAATTAGTACGTAATATATTATTGATGTCTTTTAACAAAATAATTATATAATATTATAAAAATGTATTTATATATTCCCACGGTCCGCGAATACAGGCACCAGATACTAGACCCACAAATTACAATCCCAATGGTATTAAATCCTTTTGGTAGCAGAAGATCCCAAATTTATATAAATAAGAAGAATTCACACATACACACACATTATATTATATACATTAGATAGAGGTAATGATATTATCAATATTATTAAAGGATATACATGGGCCATGTATTCGAATAATTTATAATAATATAGACACGTCATACACGTCATAATCATTTTACCAAGACATTATTAACCATCGCCTGTACGTTTAATAATTACGTCTTTCAGACACCAACGTCTATATGAGTACATAATTGACTACAACCAGAGATCACCGCTTCGTCGTTTAAATATTAAATATAAGTTAAATAGCAGGCTTGCGTACCAAGGTACTCTGATAGATCCCTGTTTTAATATTCAGCCTATCACATCAGCTTTTTTATTAGATCGAGTTTCCACAACGTTGTAAATATTAATATTGTGATATACGCCAGTTAATAGTTATACATAATTATCCGGGGAGGGCTGAATGTACAACCTTCGAAAGTTCCAAGGCACTGTTATGAGCACTTGTAATCTACCGATTGCTGCTTCGGATTGGCCAAACGTTACTCTTAAATTTTTCGTAGAACCGCGTGTGCAGAAAACTTGTCAGAGGATGCACCCGCGAACTAATAAAGAGGTACAGTGCCTTTTAAACTCTTTGAAGTGGTATTATATATATATATATTAAACGTGTTGACCTGTTTCTAACACCTACCTACGTATGACATGTTGTGGGAGTTGGGAAGGTCTAAGTACACTCAGTAATCTCACACTGGGTCTTCAATTATTTCCAAACAATCGCCATTTGTTTTGTTCTAGTCACAGCTGCCAGGTAGTTCTTCCAAGCCAAATTATATTTTTATCACTATCCTTATCTTTATTTTGTTTTTTGACGCAGTCGTTCCTTTTCACAGGATATAAAGCTCTTCATTAAAGATATTACAATTTACGAATCCAGGGTCTTGTTATAAGAAAAAACTTAAAGGTTCTCTTAACTTCTACCACAACTCACTTCTTCCACAACATACAATACTGTTTCATTATTTCCTTCAACTAATCACACAAGTACAGTAACAGACAAGATGGTTTCAGTATTGGAAGAATCATATGACACAGGAACAGTCGCATACATCGCTTTGAACACGATCCTTGTGTTTTTTATGGTTCCTGGTCTTACCTTTCTTTACACAGGTTTAGCTAGACGTAAATCCGCATTATCATTAATATGGGCCTGTTTAATGGCTGGATGTGTTGGTATAGTACAATGGTATTTCTGGGGGTATTCATTAGCCTTTTCATCAAGTGCTACAAACCCTTTCATCGGGAACATGGATTCATTTGGCTTTAGAAATGTCTACGGTGCTTTGGAAGGCACATCAGACTATCCAGAACTTGCCTTTGCCATTTTCCAAAATATGTTCCTTTGTGTCACTTTGGCTATTATTGCAGGTGCCACAGTTGAAAGAGGTAGACTATTGCCACATATGGTGTTCTTATTTTTATGGGCTACATTAGTGTACTGTCCTATCTGTCATTGGATTTGGTCTCCTACAGGCTGGGCTGCTAAATGGGGGGTCTTGGATTTCGCAGGTGGTGGTCCAGTTGAGATTGGCTCTGGTGTCGGTGGGTTCGTCTATTCCTGGTTTCTTGGCAGAAGAAACGAAGTTATGTTGATCAATTTCAGACCACACAATGTCACTTTGATTGCTTTAGGTACCTGTATCTTGTGGTTCGGCTGGTTAGGTTTCAATGGGGGGTCTGCTATGTACCCTTCTTTGAAGGCCCTATACGCTATTATGAATACCAATGTGACTGCTGCTGTAGCTGGTATGACTTGGTGTCTTTTGGATTTCAGATTAGAGAAAAAATGGTCCACTGTTGGTCTTTGTTCTGGGTTGATTTCAGGCTTAGTTGCTGCCACACCTTCTTCCGGTAACATTCCTATCTATGGCTCTGTTGTCCTTGGGATTGTCACAGGTGTTGTCTGTAACTTCTCCACTGGGTTCAAGTACCTCGTTGGTGTTGATGATGCCTTGGATATTTTGGCTGAGCACGGGATGGCTGGTGTTGTTGGTCTATTCTTCAATGCATTGTTTGGTGCGGACTGGGTCATTGGCATGGATGGTGTCACTGAACATGACGGTGGCTTCCTCTCACATAACTACAAGCAGATCTACAAACAGCTCGCGTTTATTTTCGCCTGTATCGGGTATGTCGCTGTCGTCACTGCTATTATTTGTTTCGTCTTGGACAAGATTCCATACATGAAGTTAAGAGCCGACCCTATTGTTGACACTATTGGGTTGGACGAAGATCAAATTGGTGAATTCGCCTATGACTACATTGAAGTCTCCAACTTCCAAATCAACAACGCTCAAGAGATCGATCAGGATAGTTCTCAAAGTCATCACAACACTAATGAAGCCTCATACAATAGTACCGAGAAATCTCAAAAGGTTGACCCTGATAACATTGCTGCTTAGTTGACAGTTTCTACATATTTGTTTCGAATTAGTTTTTTAGTTATTTATACACATACATTTTGCATTTTAAGCAGCCCACAGGCGTTGGAAGTGGATGTGGCTACCTTCCTTGAAATAAAGGAAATGGAAAGAAATTAAGGCTATTTGGGGTCCGGCGAAAGCCAAAAACAAAACTTTGAAGATCTCAGTGAATCAGCTTGAAATCAATGTATATATATATATAAATTAATGCAAAGAAAAGGCATTACAATGGATAGATAAAAGCCTTGTTCTCCAAATCGGTCAAATCCAAAGAGGCAACATTGACAACGAACTCGTTATCAGAATCCTGAACAACACCAACCTTACTGTCGTCGTTTAGACTAGCCAATCTTTCATCATTTCTCTTTTTCAAAATGTAGTAGATGACAAGACCTAGAATTGGAGCAGTGAAGAAGGACAAGACAATCTGCACAATCCAAGCAGGATGGTATCTTGGTGCGTCCTTCGATCTCCATAGCTGTGGAGAGATCATGTTGGCTACACAGTACCAGAACATGACAAATGCATTTCTAGTGATCTTTTTGGTATAACCAGCAGCAGTGGTCTGGTTTAAAGAGAACATTAAGATCCAATTAACACCGAAGGCTGGAGAGGCTAAACACAACGCTGCCAACAAACCAATCTTGTTGTCCCATGGTAGAGAGACAGCAACAATAGAACCGACTAGAGATGGCAACAAGGAGATGGCTTGTAACCACAAGGATGGGAAAGTTGGAAACAAGTATAACCAAGCTGAGAAAAACAAGGCTAAGACAACTGCAAACCCACCAGAGGCAACGGAGACCAAAGTAGAATTCAAACTGGAGAGACCACCCATGCCAACAAACAACAAATTTTGTTGGTATGGTAAATTGTTAGCTAATTGTTGTAGGAGGAAGAACATGCCAAATAGCCAGGTGATCTTGTCCTTTAAAGCTTCAACCATTTGGTGTTTCTTGAAAGTCTTTTGTTCAATGGAAGCACCAGTGGTTCTTTGAACTCTTCTAATGACCCAGATTCTTTCTTCAACAGATAAGAACTTAGCCTCAGCAGGATTGTTTGGGTAGAAAGCAATAGCCAATAAAGTAGTGATGAAAGTCAGACCACCAATGATAATGTAAAAAATCTTCCAACCGTGGATATGGGTAGTGTCTGCGTGCAAGACCCCATAAGCAATAAAACCAGTTGGAATGGTAACACCAAGACAGGTAGAGTAGAAAATTGGTGCAGTGGCCGCCTTTTCGGTAACAGTTAAGAATTGTCCCATAGTGATGTTTAACAAAGGTAAAATAGAAGCTTCAACAAAACCAAGAAAGAATCTCAAGGCGACCAAACCACCGTAGTTCTTAGCCAAACAAGTTAAGAAAATAATTATTGTCCATGAAGATGTTAAACCAACTAAGTACCAACCAATAGGCAATTTTAAAAGCAAGTAATTCCCTGGGATTTGGCCAACAGCGAAACCAACGTAAAACAATGTGTTAATGTTACTATATCTGTTCTGTGTTAAGCCAGTATCTTCAAACAGTTCAAACATAGTGGCGTAGGATAAAGTGGCCTTATCCATGTATAGAATTAAGTTTATCCAACAAACCAAGGCCATGATGTACCAGGTGACCTTTCTCGATAGTTTTTTCTCCTGTTCTGGAGAGATTTCTGGAACTTCTGAATCGTATTGTTGTTGGAATTTTAAGGTAACATCAGCATCTTTGGATTGAACAACTTTGTATCCATGATCTTCAATTTCGTTTTCAGAGACAACCTCATTGTCGACTCTTTGTGCTGGCTTTTCTGCACTGAGTGTGCTACTTTGAGACTGGTCGGACATTGTATATTTATATTATAATAATAATGAATATGACCTTTTTTTGAACAATTCATTTGATAAGGCGATCACTTAAGTTTATATATCATAAAATCAAAAATATCACACTTCAGTACTGAATACGAATTTTTCACCACCTACTTATATCTTGAGTTAGTGAATAGCACAAACAAATCGAACAAAAGGATCCACAGTTTTCGTCAATTTGATATAGATCCAATTTCCATCAATTAGATAATCGAACAGCCCTGCGTATAATTGGAAATAGGAACTTGGGACTCATAAAATATTTTTTTTTCATGTAGCTTATTAATAAATACTCTTTCACAAAAACGCCACAATTTCGGAGTTTCAGATTGCCCAGCATATAAACACCTGACTCAGCAAGCTGTGCAGTTGCCAGTTGGTCGCTGGTCTTGGTTTGTATTAATTAAGGCGTTCTCTCAAATATTATCATATTGGAATTGATCGAGTGGACTCAAAAAAAGATATAGCTTGAAAATCAAAAAAAAAAAAAAAAACTTTGAAAGAAAGGATTTGAAATATTCACATTTATCAGTTTTTTTTCTTCAAAATATGCTTTCAAGTTTCAAGCTTCATCCATATTGCGGCTTTTCCTATCAAAATCCTAGATTTCTATTGTTCATTCCAGTTTATATGCTTGTATTAATGATGTATAAATATGCATATCAACCTCCAACTTCCAAGGTAGACATTGTCGGATTTAAGAATCATGATATTATTGTAATTTGTAACCTGCAACTTTTAAGCTGTTGATTTATCATTAGGCTTGGGCGCAGCATCCGAACACCATTTAGTACGTTTTTCTAGATTTTGCACCATGATAAACAAGGAATTGGATCTAGACAGTCCTGATAAAATTTGAAGGAATACAAATCGTTTAATTTCTCCTTAATCCTTTTTGAATTTAATGAGGATTCAGTCTATCAGTACTGCTAAATTCTAATTAGCATTATAAACCATTATAAAACTATAATCTATCATATTTTAGATTGCCATCGAAATAATATTGGACAATAGCTTTTCCAATTTGTTACAAATTGTTTGAAGGGACTGGAAACTTGAAAGTCACAATTAAATTTTATAATAAAATTTAATTGAGAACATAATATACAATAGATTATAAATACCCAGATGAGAAAATAATAGGTACCAAGATTAGTTACGAAGGTAGTCACGAAGATTAGTTACGAAGGTAGTCACGAAGATAACCACCTAATTTAGTAGCACCCTGTTCCAAAACATCTTTCAAGACAGCCAAATCATCATTAGCTGTGTTTGTGAAGTCGTTGAAATCATTAGGACCACCTCTATTAGGACCTTGTTGATTCTGTTGTTCATCTTCACCAAAGTAAGAAGAGGAGGAAATAGATGTGGAGTTGTTGAATGATTGTAATTTGGTGTGAGCTTCTTGTTGAGCAGCTGTGTCATATGTGTTTCTACCAAACATCTGATCGGAAGAGATGGCCTTTTGGGAACCATACTTGCTAGCAACTTCACCAGTGTATTTTGGAGCAGAAGCTGCCTTAGACCTCTTTTCCTGTTCAGCGGCATCGTTAGCAGTCATACCGAAACCCAACTTGGCAAAAGATGGAGTAATCTTCTCCACAGATGGCGCAGCAACAGGAGTGGAGGATGAACCGAATGAACCAAATGATCTCTGTGGTTGTGGTTCGGAGATTATACTGGAGGAAACATTTGGCTTAATGGAGGTCCTAGCACCAAAAACGCCATCTTCGGAATCATCACTAACGTTGTCCTTATTTGGATTGTAGCCCAACTTAGCAGTTTCTTCGGCTTCTTGCTTGGCCTCTCTTTCAGCAGCATCAAAGTCAATATCAGCAGTCACTTTCTTTAATGATAGTTTAGAAGACTTCTTTGGACCTGAGAGTATACTTGTTTTCTTAGTGGTGGAGCTGATTGATTTCCTTAAAATTGGGGTTGGTTTCTTTGCTGTAGGGGTTTGTGATTGTATTGAGGATGAAGAGTCATTCTTTGGTGTCAATGGTCTGGATCCAAGCGGGGAACCAGTGTTCAATGGTTTCTTGTCCCAACTAGCAAAAAAATCATCAGTGCTATTGGTGATATTTTCGTTCAAAGAAGAGGATGACGAGTTATCAATGCCTTCTAAAGTAACATAAGATGGGAACACGACTTCATCTTTCTTGACCTTTTGGTCTAAGTGATCTTTATAGTTGGTGGCAATCTTAGAAGTGTACTTGGCCTTTGGTTCAGCAGTTTTGGAAAGGAATCTAGAACCACCATTTTTCATGAAATACTCCTTGATCTTTTGGTTACCACCAAGCTTGAAACGGCGTAATTGATGCTGTCCCCACTTGTCCAAGTTGGATGACTTGACGAAGGTGATATGAACACCTAGGTTTCTATGGACGGCAGAACATTCAAGACATAGAAGAATACCAAATGGGATAGAGGTCCATGTTGGGTTCTTGGCCTCACAATCAAAACAAATCTTGTTGGATGGATCTTTTTGTAAGTTCTTGAAGATAGCGTCCCGTTCTTCGGTAGTAGCAAGTAGTTCAGCCATGATAATGAAAGGATATTTAGATTGCGAATTTAACACACTCTGACTTTTAAACCAGTTTAATGTTGCAAATTGCAAGTGTTCTCACCTTGTACAGACAGAAGATTCAAATCAAAGCCTAGCTACATAAGTGGTCGTGCCCACTGCTCAGTGCCCAGTCAAACGCCCTACCCTAAAAATCAAAAAAAATGTTGTGGGTTATTGTCCGGGTAACACAGTTGTGTCCTCTGTTAGTCAATTGACCCCGTGATCAAATAGTATCAAGGATCATAAAATACAATAACCATCTAGATCTCTTAACTAAGACAGCTATACATTCGACTTGCATATCAACCACACTCTCAATAATCCAAGGTTTCCACACAGTTCATCATAACCTAAAACCATAAATCTCTAACATGCAACTATTGCTTTTGAGAACAGCACTAGTAAACTTGTTGACATTCAACTTTGTTCAAGCAAATGAATCTTTCACCCTTTCTTATGACGCCACTGAGTCCAGATGTTTCCCAGTGCGTTTAAATGGTACCCCAGGTCATCTCAATATCAATCTAGCTTTATATAGCTCAGATGTGAATGGCGGATACCCTGATATCGCTGTTTTGATCGCTAGAAGGGACCATCTTAAGTATAAGAAGAAATTCTATAACGATAAGGGAGGCAGTTATAAGATATGCACAGTTGAGGCCATGAAGGATGGATATTGTACACACAGAACCTTGGGTAAGTACCTTTATGAACTCAATAACCCTTTTGGATTGGAGGTTGAAGATGGTCTTATCTATGATGATATCTTATGGGAGTTAGGTACACTCGAAGCAGCTTTCAACATTCATGAGTCAGGTTATTATTGTATTTTTACACATTCTGAGGATGCAGACGAGTATGAAATAGAAGTTGATGTTATTGACGGGCATAAGATTAATAGTGTACAAAGAGTCAGGTTGGCTGTAGCTGATCTTGAACTAGTTTTGAATGGGTTATTCTTGATGTCTTTCTCCATAACATGGAATTTCTGGAAGACCGACAAACTTAATGAGATACCGTACGCCGTTAGATTTATCTTACTCTCTTCTTCGTTAGAGCTATTTCTCAACTCTCTTGTGAAACTCGATTTGCAATTTTTTTCTGGTGCTTTCCCACTGATTTCTACATTGACTGAGTTATCTTCACAGATTTACTCCTTAGTAACCTTACTATGTGTTTATCAATTCTCACTTGATTTTTCCTACTCATTCAGCAAGAATTTATTGAAGGATAAGGAAGGCCTATTTTATTTCTTTGTCGCACTCTTATCGACGGTTCTCAACATTTTCTTTCCATCAGTGTCTTTTTTTTCCAGGACTAAAGGTTTCCTAGAAGCTTTTATAATCATCATCACATTGATCAAATACAGACTTCTTGCCGAAGATTACACGTATCAATTATCGTTATCATCAATCAGACATTTTCAATTTAGATCATTGATTCTTTCAACTATCTTTGCCCAATTCATCCTACCATTATTTTTCCTCAATGCTGTGTCAATGCGAGCTTTTACCATTTATGTATTTCCCAAGATTTCACCCTATATCGCCCATTTTGCTCCATCCTTTTCAAACCCGTTGATTGATTCAAGTTTAGAGAAATCGTTTGGTGATGTGGAGTTACCATTGTTGGTATCCTTGATTGGGTTGACCATCAGATATTATGGGGCTTGGATACATTGGAACCCAAGTACATTTAAGAATGCTTTGTTGTTCGAAGAGACTTTAAAGAAATTGAAAGCGGGGAAGAGTCAGTAGTAAAGCAGCTCACAAGCTTATAGTTAGTTGCTAAGTCATCAAAATTTTATAAACGGAACCAGTATGTTAGTCTAAGGTCATTAAAAGTGTTCATTAAATTCTGATTTTTTTTATACATGATAATATCAATCTGTAGTGTATGGACTCTAGTGCTACATACAGGGAAGGAGACTAATTCGCTATTGAATAGTTTGCCAGCAAATAAATAATAGATGAGACCCCAATCTTGCAACCAAGCGATACTAATAACAATTAGTAGTAACAATGATATGTTGTTTTGTAACTCGAGTCTTACACTGTAACTCACTCTGCTTCTTTAGCTTTGCAATGGCTTTCAACTCAGATTTAGTTGGCTTATTGAGATAACCTTGACAACAGATCTTCGACTTAGCACAGTTTTGACAGAAAGGTTTCATCTCATCACATTTGATACGTCTCCTACGACATGTTAGACAGCCTGTTCTTGTTCTTCTTTTGATTAGCCTTTGGTTGTGGCTTAATCCCTGAACGTTCGTAGTCTTTCTATCTTCTTGAATTGCATGCTTTGATTTGAAATTTGGTAAGTTTAGGAATGATGTACTCTGATACATTTTATCTAAATGGACCTGAGTACCATTGGGGGCAACTGGGGGGACACTATGTAGGGTCTTCCCTGAGTTTTGGAAGTTTAAGTTTGATTCGATCTGAGAGTGTTGCTGTTGTCGAGGGGATGATGGCGTCGATGGATAGTAAAATGGTTGCCCAAGAATTGGTGATATCTGTTTTTGTTGCTGGTGTGGCTGTTTCATTGCATACTGATGTGTGAATGGTTGATTAAAAGAGGAAAAATATTCCATATCAGAATAAAGTGGCGGAGAAGGTGTCTGAACTGGTGAGAAGTCCCCCATAGAACTTGTCACTGAGAACGAGCTTCTAGTGGAAGATAATGAATTGTTTCTAGAGGATACTGGAGAAGGAAAACTCATGAAGTGTTCAATGCCTGGTAATTTCATTTTTCAGACCTATCCAGTTTATTTCACTGAGATTTATTAAGGATCAATTGATTGCGAACACAAAAGGGGATAATTAGTTCTTTCGCTATTTACAAAATGGCTGGGGGACTCTATTCTTTTATAGGCATTATCCCGATATTCAGAAGGAAACAACACATGTGATTTCTTGAGCTTCTAGTAATAATTTTCATTTGGAACTGGTACCAAATTCTAATTATTGAGCTAGCAATGTACTTGGAGCATGGGATAACAAACCGATTGTTTGTGTTGAGCAATTCCCAATACCTTAGACGTGCAGGGATATGCACTCTCCTTAACAATTAAATCTTGCACTTCTGTGCATATCTGCATTAGTTCATTGATCTGACAGAAATAACTCGTACGATTTTTTTCTTAATTGAGAGAAACCTTGTACACCAAAAGGATATCCTGCATATAAATTACATAATCCCGAGGGCGATTTCCCATATTATTTCCACCAGCTGTATTTCCCAAGTCCAACAGTATAAATCAATTGATTGTAGAAATTTTCGATATATGCCTAGTGGAATAAATACTTCAACTTCAAGCCTCAAAACAGTGAGAAATGTACAGAACAATTTAGTAAACTGATTTTCTTCAGATAGAAATTGTATGCTACAAAAATGTGCCTGGTTCAATTCCAGTACACGATTTTGTTGAGGAGCTAGAGCCCTTAACAGATATTATTCTAGCTCTAGTTTCAATTTTGACATGCATACCACTCACTACCAGGTATAAAATTGACATCTTGGATAAAATGACTAGACTTGATGGACCAGACCCTTCCTACTAACTATTCCTGATTTGCTGGGATTGGCTCCAGTATTCCGATGTTTCATTAAAATATTTGTCATTATTTTGTCCTACTTTTAGGGTTTACGTTTATTCCAAATTGAAAATACTTGGTCCATCCAGACTCGTCACTCTATACCTATGATTCGGGGACCGGGGGAGATCCGTGAATCACCTGCCTTTCCTGATCGATTTTTTATACGAGTGACCCACTAGGATTGATGCACAGCAAAACTAATATTCGTATTTCATGGTTATAATTATAAAGCAATAATAATATTAATATTGGTTGTTTTAAATTTAATATTTTACACTACAGTCTGGAGGCTGGAGCGCGCCAGCTGGGAGTCGGGACTATCAAATATTACTGGAATGATTAATTGGTTAGTTGCCTCTATCTAACCAGCTAGCTTTAACCGATAAAAACAGAGTTGCAGTACTTCTACGATTGATCTGCAGCCTGTACTTCGGTAATATTAATAATGAGTAACAACTACATGACAGTACATACCTGCCTCTAGGGATTTAGAGCAGGTGAACTTTGAAGTGACCGAAATCGTACGATTTTAATATATGATATCACTTCTCCTGAATAAATTTGCAGCACAAACTTCTAGTTTGTGTGCGAACGCGTGTATATGTCAAAGGTTTATCATAAACTTCTACCCTGGTTTCCTCTTTTCTAGATTCAGTTGAGTACATACTACATTGATGTGTTCAATATTTTCCCTTGAATTGTTCATCCCTTTATTAAACTAAATAGTTGCCACTGGCAAGTTCTCTATGCCCATTGCCTACCTGACAAGACTTAATATATCCCTGGTTCCATGGTACTTGGAAGTTGCTAATATATTCGCTTAAATAATATTATCAGTAGTTATTGGTTACTCGTAAGTCGTTAGCATTATGTATATTTTAACGACGCCCGTCGCACCCCCGGTCTCCCAGTCTGGACTCGAGTCTCCAGATGGTACTTACTTATACATGAAGTATACTTTGTATTCGAACCACGTGCTATAGTTATAGGTACTAGCCTACTAGGCCTAGTGTAACCAGACGTGGTGTTAGAGTTACGGAGCAGCTAGAGGCTAAAGAGAAGAGAATAAGATGCTAGAAAACAAATGAACTTTAATGATTGAACGATAGAGAAATAAATAACTAGTAACAATAAAAATAAGTGATAAAAGAAAGAAAAAAGACTGATTTAAATCTGTACTCAACTTTCCCAATATTCAGTAGGTTTCATATCACAATACCAAAAGTAGACGATAAAGCGATTCTGAAACAAAGATGTGAAACAGATGCGTGCAATAATAATATCTGAAACATTACTAATGTAAGTTAGTCCTTGTTGTATAGTGAAGTGGACAACAGCTGTAGTAGCTTGTAGGGAGTCGGGACAGATGTGTTGAGATGTTAAGTATAAATTTCCCTTAGAGCTAACTAGCCAAGACAGCCACCAACTAGTGTTAATTGCACTAAAACTATAAGTGATAGTTGTACTTTAATTCTCTTCCCGAAGGTGTAGACAGATTAATTTGTTATATTTAGGAATAAATTTATATATAATATTGCTCTCCTTGTAATATGAATCTTTGTTCAATTTATTTATATATTATATGTTTGAAAGATGAATACACATGGATTTGATCATGTTAATTAGGATATACATTGTACTATATAGTGGATTTACTGAGCTAATATTTGCTGGGTTAATAATTTATCAATTTATATATTTTTAATTTTAGATCACGATCGTTTGGAATAGATAGTGGAAGTTAAATGTTATCCATCTTTCAACAAGTTAATGTGTATATAAGGTCATGAGCTAGAATAATAATTAACGTAATGTTAATAATTCACTATAATCAATCAAATTACAACATGTTTTTATTTTTCAGTCCTGAATTACTTCAGGCATTTATCTTCCATATCTGAGTTTTCACAAATTGGCCACCTTATTCAGTATTAATAGAACGTGAGAGGCATATCAAAAGATCCACTGATACCAGCTCTTCCTCAAATCCTCCCTAATTTTGTCAAAATCACTCATTTCCTTCCAACAATTTCTAAACTCCCGATCGCAACCCACAAAGTTGACCATAAAATCATTTGAAGTTTCATTATACAAAAATGCAGAATCAAAAGCATACTCCGCACATAAACTTCCAGGTGCCAGTGAGTTAAGTAATCGTAAAGGGACAAACCCAATCCGAGACCTCACCCATGGAAATCTATCGAAGTGGTGTTCTAAGGCATCGGATTCCCCATTGATCCACTTAGGATGAGTGACGGAGTACACGACTGGATCGAATAGCATGTCTAGCAAGATGGCTGTCCATTGCGTCTTTCTTATGAGAAACGAGTCTAAATTGAACCCATTACAATCTTGTGAGAGGATGAGGTCCAGAGGGTCGTCAAAATTCACTAGTGGAAGATCCATTGAGAGCCCCTTAGGGTTGAAGTAGTCAATTGTGCGCGAGTATATCTTGTGCTGAGTGTCATGAAGGATAAGATCTTCTAGGGACAAATCTGGATTCATTATCAACGTATGAAGATCAACGTACCAGAACCAATCGCCATGACTGTATTCATCCATGACCTCCTTAATGAGGTCGAATTTCTGCCAGCCTTCTCTGAACTCATTGGAGTATTTCTTAAGCTTGGTGAAATCTTTTACTACCAACTCATAGCCGTGCTGAGCAGCATAAAGCTTCTTGTTGAGGATGGAGAGCCTTTCAACAGACCATTCGTTTGGACTCTTCCACTTGCTCACCCCGCCCTCATTATTGGCACCTAGGATGATCACTATCTTATTCTTCTTGATATCAAAGAATCCTTCATCGGCCTGTTGCTGTAATAATGTTTCTTCTTCTGTGATTTCAAATGGTGGATACATCGACGGGTTGTCGAATCTCGTGATCTTAGGTAGTCCTCCAATCCTACGATCCTTATCGTAACACAGATTCCCCGTACCTCCCCTAATAATACCATATCCTTTAGAACTCTTACCGTCACTCAAGTCATAGATTGGTCGCTCATTAAACTTGTAGAACACCATGAAATAAAACAATAATGTAGAAGCTATCACCGCAGTGATTTTGTTCTGAATGATTGTTTGTCTTAGTGGTGTTAGTACCTCTAGCAGTGACCGGGAGATCATCTTGTCGTGTGATGGAAGTGTTGATATATGACGGCCAACTGAATTGCTGCTGCGATAATATGTTTGAAATTCTGGAGATTTGTTGAAGAGATCCATCATAGCTCATATTGTTTGGATGAGAATTTCAATAAATTGTATGTGCAACAGCAATCGCAGGTATGGGCACGCAAATATATATGATACATATAGGTCTGTTATATTGCTGGACATTTTTAGATATCTCAAACGACGTAGTGGTTAAAGCACCCCCACAAATCGACCATTGTTTTAAAACTGAATTTTTATAATCAATAGAACGAACCAAATATAGTTAGTTGTCTCTTCGATCAAATATCGTGTCCACGCATTTTCATTGCCTGGTTCTGACTTTCCGGTAGCACGTGATATGTGATTCACATTTGAAGAATGTTATTATTTACCCCTGAGTTCTGAATGCACTTGAAATCATCAATCTTAAGTGAAGAGTAGCTTTACAGTCTTTTAAAGTGCTAAATATTATACCATATATAAATAAATTCTACCTACACACTAATGGAGAAATATGTCTTCAACTGCATTCACAATCAGTCTGATAACCAACCAGTATTAACAACCTGCTATTGAAATCGGATATGAATATTCACATGTCACATGATGAAGCTCATAAGTCTCTAGTTCTTTCAAGCTGTGGAATGATCATATCCATTTCCTGGCTGAATTCGGCATCGATCTGTTGAATCTTTAAAAGTTTCTGTTCCAGGTTCATTTCGAACCTCTTGTTTCTTTCGAACTTCTCCTGTCTTAACAGATTATAAATCAAGAAGTTGAACCAAATCTCTAAAAGACAATAGACGAAAACAGAATCATTTCCATAGATGAATCCATCGTTAATAAAATAAGACATGGCGGAAATTATGAAGAACAGAGTCAAACGAACAGGGATGATACTCTCAAAATACTGAACATTGTTAAAAGACAATTGAACGAAATCATAAACAGCCAACAAAGTAAACAACAATACAATCAATGGTAAGAAATCGTCAAATTCAGAGGATAAGGTGAAATGTTTGAGACGAAGTGCCTGATGAAGAATAACAATTAGGGTTTGCTCAGTTAAAGCGGTTGGATCTTTCAGGAGATAGAATGCAAGTGTGAGGAGGAAGCAACATCGTAAATAGATTGCCGTTGTTGAAGAGATGGAGAACATTGCGATTGCAGTAAAACTGGAAGGTATGAATGAGTGGGAGTTAGAATAGGTAGGAATTTTTTTAACAATTGGTGCCTTAGAAGTTGAAGGCTGGAAATTGAATCTAATGCCCCTAAAAAATATTAACCCGTGTCATCTTGCGCGTTAAAAAAGGTATTTAAAGGTCAACCTGGCCCGTACAAGAAAGGTTTAACTTGGTCATCTTGACAGTACTTTCTAAAACTTGAGTCAGAATTAACATCATACACATTCCCTGAAAAGACAAAATTTCCCAAATTATTTCTTTCATCACTCGACAGATAATTATCCCAATCTCCACAAAGCACCATGTTCATCTTCTCCGTGTCTCTTAGATTGATCACCTTAACAATCATAACGTACTATCTCTTTCATTCCCCAGATAAAGTACTAGATCTAATTTCATACCTAACTGTAAGTGCTCTATCTACATATCTTCTACAAGATTTTAAATCATAGTGACTAACTAACAAATATCGTATAGGGTAAACAACAGTTTTTCATTAGTGAGAGTGAAACCTCCATAATGTCCTTACTTTTCATCATGATGATAATCAATGATGCCATCCCATTATTGGAATCCAATTCACTATACTTTGAGAAGACTGTCAGATTCCGTTTAGTGAGTTTTTGTCTACTTGGTGCCCTAATTTATTACGAAGGATTGAGTTTGTTTGGATTGACTTTGAATGAAGGGTTTACACACATTGTTTACTTTTATTCCTGTTTTGAAGTTGCCGTCAATGCTGTTTCGTTGATGGAAGCTTGATTGGTTTATATATGGATGTGTAGGGTAGGGGCCATTATGTACTTTTTCCTTACCAGGTATCAACGATATAGTACAGGAAAGGCAGGATATACATACAACAAAAGTTAAAAAATATTCTTATTAGAACGTACTACGTAGTTAAAAATCAGTCGCAATCTTAAAACTCAGTCGCAAACTCAGCCTTGGTTGTGGTAAGTCTTCTTTTCTCCAATAATGACTTGGCATCTTCAATAAGACCACTGATAGAGTCGAAATCAACGATAGAATACATCTCATCTCTCAAAGAATAATCATTACCATTTCCAGTAGTAGAGACACTGGCAATCTTCAAATAATCATCCAGACAAAGAATCTCCACTTGATAATTCGACATATCGTTTAAAACTTTCAGTCTCTTGCTATGTCTTCCACTGTCATCAACAGGGCCGGTACCACTGGCTGAACCAGATTTTTCAGAATCAGCCGGGTGATTGGGGGAAGAATGAGGCGTTGGTAAATAATGCTTGTTGTTATTGTTCTTCCTCTTTCTGAACTTACTGTCTGACGAACACAATCGTTCAGATTGAGGAATGGAATAATGTTTGATATAACTGAAAGTGCAGAAGCCTTGGCATTTCATACAAGAGATTCCATCATCGTCGAATTTCTCAGTGTAGGATTTATGGTGGAAGTCTAATTTAGAAGGTTTGTTGTAGACTTCGATGGGTTTGGTGATGAATTTCCCATCGAGAATGCGCTGTTTGAGCTTGGAGTCATGTTCTGCGTGCGTTGTTAAATATTTCAGACATCTTAAGATTAAACTTTCATCCATATTGATATGTCCTTGGTCTTCGGTGAAGGCTTTCAGTATACTGACCATCATCTCAAATATATCGAAAACTGATGCCTTTTGAGAAGATTGTGTCTTATAATCAATCGTGGCTTGGACACCATGATCTATCCAATCATTTGTGGTGAAATTGACAGCTTCGTTAAAGTTGAAACCGGTGTTGAAACCAGCATGGTAGACTCGTGGATAGGTGATGATGTATTCTCCTGGCTGCTGATTGGCCGTGTATACCTCGATACCATTGGCCATCAATTCCGAAGGCGGAACCAATGTGACCAGTTGATGAAGGATATCTGGTTGTTTGAGGAACAAGTCGGGCGCTAGGCCCTGAATATACTTCTCAAACTTGAGACAGTTCGATTCAGGAACACAGTACCATTTCTTTACAGCACCTAGATGTTGATAGTTGGCGCTAAGCGTATACTGATCCTCGACATGCCAGCAGAATGTGGAAAAGGTAGAGCCAATATATATCCATGGAATCGTCATGCCGCTGATGTCGACGTTCAGGTAATTCAACAAGGACTTGTCATTGAACGGGAGGTTGTTCAGGTTCATAGGATGCTCAATGTACTGCCTATACTCGGATCTTCCAACATCACGAGGTTTATAACCAATGGTTGGGAAACCCGAGACCTCACCCTGTTTATTGTTTCTGATATCAGCACCATAGCTTACTTTTATGTCCTTATTCTCAAGTGTTTCATCGTTGACCAACTTCCAGAAAATGGTTTCCAACTCACTGACATCACTAGGCTTGCGCTTCAACCCTTTGAAGAAATCAGCATCGAAGTCCTTGCACATGTCCTTGAAATCTCCCAGGGAATACCTCTGTGACGAGTCTGTGAAGCCATAATACCCATTGCCAATGATACAGTTGTCACAATACCAGTTGTCTTTAGGGATCTTACTCAAAGGTGGGGATAGACAGTAGCGATGATATGGCTTGTCACATGAATCACAAAGCAGAGTATCTGGAGCGTTCTCATCCTTATGGCAGATCAAACAATGGAAATCATCCGGCTGTCTGGCTTGTGGGTCCTCTTCTTGGTCTTCTCCAGATTCCGAGTCGGAATTCTGTAGTAGTGATGAAGGATACTTCTCCTGGACAGATGTGAATTGGGGCTTTGTTGACAAGTAGTTGAAATAGCTGATCAACTTGTTGAAGTACAAATCTCTTAAAGAGCCGACTGGGCATTTGAGTTTGGCCTCGAGATGGTTCCAGAGCTGCACATCTCTTAAGATCCTCCTTGAAGAAATATCAGGTAGAATGCGGTCATCTCGCTGGTAATACTTAACAGTTTCATTGAAGAAGTCATAGTAATAGACCTTGAAAAGCATGGCATGTGATTCTTGTAACTGAGGCTGTGCTTGTACCCTTTCTTGAGTCCGTGGCTGTTCCTGCTTAACCTCTTCTCTATCCATAAGCATCTCATAGGTCTCCTTTGGCTTTTGAATTTTCTTCATTTCATTGTAATTCCTCAACTGCTTCATGAACATCAACCTACAACGGTTCATCAAGCTGAGTTCATTCAGTTTCTGCATCCTTGGCACAAACCTGAACTTGCTCTCGTTGACTGATAAAGGCGGCTTGAAATCTTTCGGTGGAATCACTTTCACAACCCCGTACTTGGAAGCTAGTTCCATGACCGGGGCACTTGAAAGGTACGTTATTGGGTCCTTGAATTCCTCCTCAGTGGGATGTAGTGATGGGACTTCCTGGATATTATTACTCATTTCTGTCAGTGATTTGTTCAGGTGAACTAAAGCAGGTTTTTGAAGAGGTAGCTTGAATTTGAGGTTGGTATAATATATTTCTAGTATGTGCTGTGTGTGGTTAAATTGTGTTGCAGAACCTTAAAATTTCAAAGCTAAAAGAAGGGTTGAAATTAGGATTAAGTTTTGTGCTGAATACGGTTCGAAATTAGTACCGTTGGATATTAGTTCGTGAGGTAACAGCAGCTTTAAAGAATAACTTTCAGCCTGTTTCAATCTCGCTTGGTGTTGTAGTTCAAAGCATTCACTGTTTCTCTTTGTTCATTCGACAAATAAATTACTGAATTACATGAGTGGCCCAACTCCAAGTCCACCAGTTGGAGGCTCGAAGTGACATCCAGTGCCCAGTGCCCCTGGCTCACAGTGGACAGTGGACACTGCCCGGACATAACTTCTTAGTTCCTAATTAGGCGGAAATTACTGCAAAATACCCGAAATAGTAAATATTTGTATGTTAAATTGTCAAAAGATCAACAACATGTAACAATCGAAACTTGAATGAGTGATTCATTCTTTACGAAAAACTTAGAAAGGCTCTGTAGGAGTAACCAAAATACTTCATACTCAATCACAACTAGCACTAAAACCACAAAATGTCCACATTCGATAGACAATACACATTAACAGTTCTTGGATCCGGTACCATTGGACAAGCCTTCCTCTCTGCTTATCTTTCTTCCACAGATAAGCCAACAAACGGACCATCTAAGATCATCGCCTGTGTTAGGTCAGAGACAACCGCAGAAGCCTTGAAGGTCAAATACACCAACACGGATATTCCATTTGAAGTATCTTATGACCCAGAATCCAACAAGAGGGCTGTCACCGAAGCCGACATCGTTGTCATTGGGTTGAAACCATACGTTACCGAATCTGTCCTTAGTGAAATTGGCTCCTCTTTAGAAGGCAAGTTAATCATCTCTTTAGTTGCCGGTTGGACCATCGAACAATTCCAAACATACTCTAAGAAAGTTTCCCGTGTCATGACTAACACTCCTGCTAAGTATCAATATGGTACCGCTGTTGTTGCTAATTCTCCAGAAATCACCACTGTTGAATCAAAGTTGATCTCTGATTTGATCGGTCCTATTGGTAAAGTCATCGAATTACCTGAGAAGAACATGGATGCTGCTACTGGTTTAGTTGGTTCAGGTCCTGCTTTCGTGTTGTTAATGTTGGAAGCCTTGATGGAAAGTGGATTAAATTTGGGGATCCCATTAAAGGAGAGTAGAGAAGCCGCAATCAAGGTCCTAGAAGGGACCGCTAAGATGGTTGAACTTTCTGGGCAACATCCTGGTGAATTGAAACATCAAGTCTGCACTCCTGGCGGTACTACCATTGCTGGGATTGTGGAGATGGAATCTAGAGGTTTGAAAACAGCTATTATCAAAGGGGTGGAAAAGGCTGCTCAAAGAGCTTCTGAGTTAGGCAAGAAATAGACAGTATCCCATTACATAGGATTGCGGTGGAATTTTGTTCTTCCAATCACTACAAGTAGTTGACGCTATCTAAATAGCATATTGGTCTTTCAAAAAGTCGATCATATAATATTAGAACAGCTAATGTACAGACATGCTCCATACATATCTCCATACGGGAACAAAACAGGAACTACACCAAAAACAAGCAAAAACACCACCACTAACACCACAACTACGACGAACCAGCAGTAACCAATGCCTTCAGTTTTATGCCTCATGTTCGTCATCATCCTGTCCCTTCTTACAAACGGTCTCCACAAGGAAATCGAAATTTTCATTCTTTTCAATAGCCTGCTTAACATGGGCACCAGTTATTCTCTTAACCCCAGCTTCACGTGCCTCTTTCACTGAAGATTCCACAATAGACGCAAGGAAGAACTCTAAGGCTCTACCAACAACAACTGGAGTAGCTTGGGCGACTTTGCCTATGTCCTCATCTGATTGCATCAACTTCTTAATACGGGCAGCTGGGAAATGCGTTTTTATCTTTTCAAAGTTTTCTGACATTAAGTGTGTAATTGTGTGTGTGTGTGTGTGTGTGTGTGTGTGTGTGTATGTTTGTGGAAGTTGAGAAAATATATTGTCTTATGGTACTATTGTACCATTACATCAGCTTGAATATTAGGGAGTTTCTGCTGATGTTTTATTTGTTTACAAAAATGTGCTGAGGCCTGAACATGCTGTTTGGCTCAGCGCGTAGAGATCCTGATGTTCGGATGTTACAGTTATTGAGGCCCCAAGTTCCAACAGGATTTAAACTATAATTCAAGCACCTACATAGATACACTTCAGGTTCACCAATCATCTTCGTCATTAATTTTCAAGTTATCAACCAACGGCGTATCAATCAGATCGATCCTTAAGTCAGAACATAGAGGACATCTTTCAGATAACAACGCATCAACTTCTGGGTAGTTGATAAACTTCACATTACCATTCTTCTTAATACCAGTGCCATCCAAAGTGAGGTATTTCTTCTGTAGGGATTCTAACGCCCTCTTGATTTTGAAGTCGTTCGAATCCATAATTGATTTGATCAAACAATCCGAATGGAAAAAATGACGACAATGAAACACGAAGAATTTCCTCGAGGTTAACAACTTCTGGCATGATGAACAGGAGGATCCAAATTTGACAATCATCGATTTGTTGATGATCTTGGTCTGGATATCTTGGACAATATCACGATTAATCTCAACATTGGTCTCCATCTCAAGGATCAACTTGTTGATGGTGTTACCGAACTTCTCCAAATCTTGACAGATTTCCTCTTTGAAGTTATCTATAGTGGTGAAGTCTGGAATTATTGGCAAGAGATCTTTAATGCTTAGGAGATCACATCTTTCTAGAAGGAATCGCACCTCCTCTTGGATCTTTGCTGAATCCGATGGTTGGATCTTGTCGATTTTCAATTTTGAAATCTTTAAGTATAGGAATTTCCGTGTCTTGTCGTCTTCCACTTTATCTGCTATGATAATGGCCTCATTCACCAGCTCATTGGACAATGCCAAGTTGATTGCATCTTCATAGAATTTGAGCTTGGAATAAATCATAATTGCTGACTTGACTCTATTAAAGCGGAGACATAATCTAAGGATGAAATCCGCATTGTAACAAACTGAATCTCTGGTTTCTTCAAGATATCTCAAAACCAAACTTTCATCATCTGAGCAACTATCGTTGGAGATCAAGAAATAGAGAAGAGTATCATGTAAATCTGATCTTTCCACATTGTTCTCTTTGATAAACTTACTGAGAAATTCAATCCCTTTATGGTTCGCCACTGTAACCTTTTTGTTGATTTCGTTATATTTCAACACAGCTGGAAGTAACCTGGAAGGATCCAAACCTGAAATAGACAACCAGGTATTAATAGTCTTATCAGGAACATTCAATAACAACACGGTGGCATGCTTATAGACGATATCAACGTCATTGATCTTGGAAAGTGTATCGAGAACATCGCTGTACTTCTCAAGTCTGATCCAGTAAGTCACCACGAAATCGTAATCCTTAATCAAGTTAGCAAAGTAGATCAGTTCCTCTGTCCTATTGTTAGCTATGATGATTTCATAAATAGTCTTTTTATCAAGGACATCAATGTTGGATGTGACAAAAGTCTGTAGCTCCTGGGAGATTTCCAATTTAGACAAAGTCAAGAGAGACAATTCTTCAACATGTCTGATTTCTTGGTTTTCCAATTGTTCATCCAATTCGTTCAACTTAACGACATAGTTCTCCACAATCCAGCAAGATAATAAAGTCAATGATACTTCAAACTTGAAATTCTGATTGGACTTCAAGATTGTAAATTTGGAAAGAAAATACGTCTGAAGGGCGTCGATTTCATTCAATTCAAGAAATCTCAGTGTAATAGCCTCAAAGCTGGGAGAAGATGCCAGGGAAAAGGCTTTAGCAGACTCAATTAGGTCACCCTTTTGTAAGAGATACTCTGCCTTTTGGCTATTTATAACATCCCTCGATTCCAACTCCTTAGTAACAGCCAATGCCTCATCATACAGATTATTCTGCACCATTGCTTTCCAAATGTACCTCTCCTCATCATCAACGGTGATCTCATAGATATTCTTGTTGGAATAAACCCAATATGTTTGTTTCAAATCATCGGAGCTCAAGCCTATGAATCTCTCATCCTCTGCCAATGGTAACGATTGACAGAAAACCAACTCATCATTGAAAGTATTAACCACAAGAATTTCTGAGCCTCTCAACAGAACCAAATGGTACCGAGTAAAGGTGATTGACTGGAAGGTATCTTCACCATCTGGTAATTCAGCTCTAACCAGGAACTTCAAATCTCCGAGATTCCTTTTCAGAGCAACATTTGCCTCCGTAATATCACCAAATACAATCCCTAAATCTATCAACCATCCGATTCTGCTCGAATTAGCAGCAAATTTACACGAATCATAGGACGATTTAATGCTTCCATATTTCTCCGACTCAACTGGCGGCACAGAGAAAATATGACTGAGATAAAGTTCGTTATACTTGATAGGATTGTTCGACTTGACAATATCATTCCAATAGCAGATCTCATCGGCCGAGGCTATGACAATCGTGAACTTATTACTTGCCTGATTGTAGGATAGACTTATCCCATCAATGGATGTCCCAGTATTATGAATGTTCTTAGTAACTGATTTGAAGTACTTCTTAGTGACTGGTTGATATTCAAGGAAAGCTTCATGAACCCCACCAGATCTATCTCCAAGAAGGAAACTGCCTGTGTTGAGAGAAGTTACAGCTTTCTCGTTCCAAGAAACTGCTGTGATTTCCAGGTTCTTCAAATCTGTTATATGCTTAAATTGTGTCGATTGGGAATTCCTATAGAATGTTTCCCTTCTTGAGGTGGTGGCAATTAAATGTTCACCTGTTGGATCCTGAAATAGTCTTTCCACATATCCTACTTCTTGATAAGTCTTCTTATATGGCAATTCTAAAGTATGTATAGTCTCTGGATCAGCAAGATCTATTCTTGAAATTTGGGCATTGTTTTTGAAAGCTATCACAAGAATGTCGTTAGAAACATCAAGATAGCTGATATTGTTGATCTCCGTTTGAAACTGTACGGGGGCAATGTGGAAAAGAGACTGTTCTGTCAAACAAGAAACTTTATTGTCTATCATGAGGCCCGTATATTTTGTTTGATAGATGCGTAGTAAGATGATAGCAGATTGAAGTATATAACAAAGGTGTATCTATCACCCCGTTGAAGGTTGGAGCGTAATTGGTCTGTTGTTTAGTCGGCCCAAATTCTCAATTTGGTGCAGCCAGTACTATTGATCCGGATCATCAGCTTAATACAACCGCACGTAAACAAACGAATACAAGCTCCAGCCTCCAGCCTCCAACCACCTACAATTTCAGGACTTACTACCAGGAACTTTGTATCATTTAATAATTGGTTGAAGTCGTTTTACACAAAGACCATACATTTGAACACTACAGAAGCTCTGGAAACAAACAAAACTACAAATGTATCCATAATTTCGCTTTTAAAGTACTATAAGATTCATCAAATTAAACAAGATTTAAAAAGATTAAGGGAAATTAACGGGAGGTAGCCTTGACCTTTTGGAAAGAACCCTTAGCTTGTTGCTTAGAGATTTGAGCACCACCAGCAGCAGCTAACTTGGCCTTTTCAGCCTTTCTGGCAGCCTTAGCAGCCTTCTTCTTTTCCTTGTCAGCAGCTAAACTGGCTTCTCTTTGAGCCTTTCTAACTTCTGGCTTTTGGGAACGTCTTTCCTTGATTAATTCTAAAGAAGCACCGACAATAGCTCTTTGGGACTTGACGGCCTTTCTAGATCTCTTCTTAGAAACTTCTTCAGTGATACCCTTCTTGTGGTGTCTTCTGTATAAGACAGTCCAGGAAATTCTTCTTGGGTTCTTTCTTTGGTGGAACAAAGAAGCAGACTTAGAGTTTTGGAATCTGAAAATCTTAGAGTCACCACGGACGAATAAAGTACCTCTACCTGGGTAGATCTTGGAACCGGAGAATGAATCGACTTCAACCTTCATTTTGACTAAGTAATTGATGTTAGTATACTGTTACCGATTAAATGATTTTTAATGGGGTAGAGAATCCAAGTAGAAGCATATTGCGATGAACATTTTTAACTGATAGGGGCTCGACTGAAGATTGTCCTCTGCTAACCTGAAACCCTTTAATTGGAAAGACCATGTTAGACATTGTCTGAGGTTGATTTAGAATGCTAATAAAGCTTATTGATAGATCCTGTTGCTAATACTGATACTTTGAGGAATGAGAATATGTGATTTTTCACTTGGGAAATTGTAATTAGTGGAGTTTTTTGATTGGTATTATTTATTTGTGTTCTGAAATTTCTCTTCCTTTCATTGATATGTTCTGTGATAATTCTTCATTGGTTCCCTTCCATTGTTACTATGCGAACATACTAGTTTCTTTGACGTTGGTAAACAGCACTAACAGAAACTCTATACGCTTGTAGTAAAGGGTTGGTATTTTTACGTTTTTTGATTTTTCGACTGCCTCTGTACACTGTTTGCGACCCGCGTTGGGAGCTGACTGAAAAAAACTGAGGAAGCTTCTCGACATCCAAACACCACCTCATTACGATTATCGCCTACTATTGTTCTCTATTCTGAAAAAAGCAGGAGCCCCAGGGCTTGCGTGGTCTAAATTTGTTGAGTGGGTTCAAGTTGCGCGAATGTTCCGCAGTCACATCGATTAATTCAATCTATCATAGTAAACATCCAAACATCGGACAGAATTTTTCAATTGATTTTGCATGATGGATATGAAGAAATAAAAATGCAAAGCAACACGTAATAAATACAGAACACAATAAAGAAAACTATTTTACAAACGATACGACCGGAGTGTTATATTAACAACTAATCAAATTCGCAGAGATGGTCAGTACCCTTATCACACGCAGTAGATGAATGTTACAGCTTTCACGTCTATCTTGATGGTGCTAGTTGAACATGCTACAATTTCCCAGTGGCGTCCAATACTAACATTTTTTAATGCTGTAGGCCCCAAAGAACAACCAAGAAAACATTAACTCCAAGTTAGCTTTGACTATTAAGTCCGGTAAGTACACTTTAGGTTACAAGTCCGTCGTCAAGTCCTTAAGACAAGGTAAGGCCAAGTTGATCATCATCTCTGCCAACACCCCAGTTTTAAGAAAGTCTGAATTAGAATACTACGCTATGTTATCTAAGACCAACGTCCACTACTTCCAAGGTGGTAACAACGAATTAGGTACCGCCTGTGGTAAGTTATTCAGAGTTGGTGTCTTATCCATTTTAGATGCTGGTGACTCCGATATCTTAGCTTCCTTAGAAGCTTAAATCTGATTAATTTCTAAAATTATTAATTAGAGATACTGGAAAACTCTGCAGTTATGACTTATTAATTTCTGTTGCTTATGTATATTGAATTGATTCCTTTCGTGATTGAATAATTGTAATTTGTAAGATCGAAGGTCAGAAAGTTATGTTGACGCAATGTGGTTTCTGCCCAGTCCTCTGAATGGCAAAGTACAAAAATTCATTTGTCGAGTGATGAGTTTTGATGTCAACATGTCCAGGTTCATACAGATTCTCTACAGAAGCTGACTCTAGGCAAGACACCGCAGTTAGATCTTAATAAATAATGATCATAAAATTGGTTTACCAGAGGGCATATTCTAATTTGGAAGACCGTGACCCATAACCCAGGTCGGTGGGACTATATACAGTTTACAAGGAATCCTGAAATGTTATTCTATATACTCATCATCAAAACATTAGGAAACAACAACAACAACAACAACAATAACCGCCAGGTTCATGCCTTATGGTAAACACCTTAGACCTTCCGGTACCTCTTCTGTGGTGCAGTATTGCATATGAAGCTAATATCTTCACACAACTCCTTAAACCCATTATCCTTCAATTTCTGGAACAATGGATTCAAAATATAGAAAGTCCAAGGGAACAAAGTACCTGTCGATGAAACCGTCTTACACGCCAGTTCCAGTTCATTCAGATCTGTCATGGCCGCAACCATTTCCTTAGCGAACTCGAAGTTTCGAACCTCTTGCACATAACGAGATAAAGACTTGAATTCCATAGTATTACGGTATTGACCTCTTTCAACCCATGCCATTTCACACATTTCCAAATCCTTATACTTCTTACCTGCAGACAATAGTGTACGGTAGAGCTGACATTCTCTCTCGAGTTTGTCATGGAAATTGTTCTTGACAATATGTAATACAGGTGGCAATGGCTTCTCATCAGCACGCCCAATTGGCAGAATTCCCAAAGAATCTGAGAAAGATCCTGTAGATGAAGAAGCTGGTTCTTGGATCTCGTCATTAGCGCTAGTAAATTGGATAAAAGCATCCATGAATTCCTTCTTTGTAGCACCTTGTTGAATCAAAACTCTGAGATACGTGATTAAATTTCTGATATCCAAACTGCCTGGTGTTTTGATTATATTAAAGTTCCATATAGCTTTAGCCTCTGAAATGATTTGTCTTTGAGTGTATAAGGTTCTTAATGGTAGGAAAGGTGGCAAGTTCTCTCTCTTCTTGACAATGGTGGAGTCATCAACCAAAGTCTGATGCAACCCAATAAAATCAGCTAGCCTCAAAGTATTTCTTCTAATGATTGATATTTCCTTTGATAACATACTTTGCGGAGTGTGATCTGGCTTAAAGTCACGATAAGCCATCATCAAATAGTTCAACGTTTCCTTCTTGATTCTTTCAGATTGTAATGCACTTTGATTTGATAAATTCTCTGATAGAATTTCATCAATTTTCAAGGTGAGAGCTCTAGCTAGTTCCAGATCACCATCTGAAGCAGCTAATCTCAACATCGCCTGAAAGGTAACCAGGTTTGGCTCTAAGTTTCTTTTACTGATCTCTTCAATGTAATGCCAGCCCTTCAAGATGAAGTTCCGATCTTTGGCGCACGCCAAAGCAAGAGCATTGAATGTATAAGTGTTAGGTTCTAAACCCCTGTCTTTGAGCTCTTCTAGATAATCGATCGCCTTGTAAACGTCTTTGGCCTTGATCTGCAACTGAATCATATTGTTATAAGCGAGAATATCTGGCTTTGTCTGCAAAGAATTGAATTTCATCATTTGAAACACCTTTTCACCTTGCTCCACATCTTGAATCTTAACACAGAGTTGTAGAATGTTGGTGTATGTCTTCATAGACGGCCCATATTGATAATGTTGCATAGCTATCAGCATTTCATTAACTTTCTTCAAATCTGTAGCATTAACATAACCTTTGATCATAAGCGAGTATAAGTAAACTCCAGGTTTGACACCTGCAGCTTCTATTCTATGAAAGAGATCTTCCATCTTTCCTATTTCGGTGATATTGGCATAGAAATTTATTAGAATTGAAGCTTCTTTGGTAATACCGATGGGTGTAACTTTCAGCATTTCTTCCAACTGGACCACAGACTTGAGTGGCAATTTGGTGTTACTTGGAATTTGACATAAAAATTGATAGATATCTATATTTTTGAGACCCTTGAATCCATCTTTGTTTTCATAAAGGTCTTGAATGACGACATCCCACTTTAGATTGTCTTTATTCATGATATTTTGTACTGAATCGCCGATTTTGATTAGTGTGGATTCGTTGATGTCAATACCACGGGCAGGCGTGTTGAAGAGTTTAAGTTGTTTATCCCTAGCAGATAAAGGCAACAGTGACGAGTTGGTCTTTGGTGGCTCTATGATACCTTCCATGAACTCTTCTAAGTCATCTTCATCGATTGGTTTATCTAAATCTTCAAACTCTTCAGTTATGAGATTCTTCTCTTGTTTCTGTAGTAACTTCTTTTTGAAGGATTTAGCAAGCTGTTGCGTTTCAGCGATCTTAGAGTCTAGTAATTTATGTTGGTGGGTTTTTGTATGATTATGCGGTGGCGATGATGTTCTTCGTCTTCTTCTTGTTGGTTGCCGGTTAACAGATGGCATGGTTATACATCTTGATTGACTACTGAGAGCCCTGGGTATTTGCATAGCGCATCTTCTGGAATTTGTGCAAACAAATGACATGAGAACCTGATCTTCTTGTATTCAGATTGTTTCTAACGATCTTTATCCACCTTTTGAAAAAAGATTGTTTCTTATCTATTTACCGTGTGAAAAGGATGAAAAATTCTGAAGAAAGTAAATAAAGATGTGCGCGAAAATTTCCCTTTCCCGAACTCTCTGAACCCATTGAACTTGGTGCATGGTGCACTGATTTTGTGAACAATATTCCTATAAGATAGCGATTGATTTTATCTTCAAGGAATCCAACAATAAAAAAACTTATTGAAAAATCCGACCTTGGACCTGAATACTCCTGACCATTCAAAGTCTTGAAAATCTTGATTCTTGAATATCGTTGAATATTCTTGATTCCTCCTATTCTTAGTGTAAAAGTACACATGTAATTTGGTTTGGGACACAGCTTGCAGGAGTTTCAGAAACTGAGATTTGTTTCTTTTCGAAATCCGCCTTTAGTTTCAGATTTCAGATTTTTGAGGTGATTGCACCAATGTACAGGTCAGTCAAGCATTTGGTTTCAAAAGAATAGATGGTTTGTTTCAAACTACAATAGAAAGCGTAATCGCTAGATGATATAAAATGATTTCAATTCCACCAGACTAACATGTAACCATCTTGATATGGTTTCTCTTTTTAAGCACTTTACAGTTAAACACCTTGATCTTACGCTTCAACATACACAACCACTATCATATCCCTCACACTCTAATACAATGGGTTCCAAGAAAATCACATTCAATATTTCCACTTCCTTCGAAGTCCAACAACTTCTAGGCGAAGGTGCTTATGGTGTTGTCTGTTTAGCATTGCACAAACCAAGTGGGACCAAGGTTGCCATCAAGAAGATCCAGCCTTTTGAACGATCCTTATTCTGCATCAGAACACTCAGAGAGATCAAATTGTTAAGACACTTCAAGCATGAAAACATTATCTCTATCTTTGACATACAGAAGCCTGCCAGCTTTGACCAATTCAATGAGGTCTATATTATCCAGGAGTTGATGCAGACAGATTTGCACAGAGCCATTGTGTCTCAGAAACTAACTGACGATCACGTTCAGTACTTCATCTATCAGATCTTAAGAGGCCTCAAGGCCTTGCACAGTGCCAATGTTATCCACAGAGACTTGAAACCTTCCAATCTTCTACTTAATGCCAACTGTGATTTGAAGATCTGTGATTTTGGTCTAGCTAGAATTGATGACCAGAAGATGGGTGGTGGAAACTCCCCAGATAACAAGATCTCTATGATGACTGAATATGTTGCTACTAGGTGGTATCGTGCCCCTGAAATCATGTTAACAGCATCAAAATATACCACGGCTATTGATGTTTGGTCAGTCGGTTGTATTCTTGGCGAGTTGTTATTGGGAACACCATTGTTCCCTGGTAAGGATTACAGACATCAATTGATCTTGATTTTTCAAATATTGGGTTCTCCAACTGGTGATGACTATGCCAACATCAAATCCAGAAGAGCCAAAGAATATATTAGATCCTTGCCATTCTCCAAGAAAACACCATTCGAAAAGATATTACCATATGCTAATCCACTAGCCATTGATTTACTTTACAAGATGTTAACCTTTGATCCAAAGAATAGAATCACTGTTGCAGATGCTCTGAAACACCCATACTTGGCTACATACCATGATGAAAACGATGAACCAGATGCACCTCATATTCCTGAGGAATTCTTCCAGTTTGACAAGATCAAGGATCAGTTGAGTGTTGCTGAATTGAAGGTTATGTTGTTCAATGAAATCATGAAATGAATCCAATTCAACTCAATCGACCAAATAGAACTATATATTATTGTTTTTAAATTTTCGGTATCAAATAATAATTAGATTTCTGTATATGAACCGTAAAGCCCTACCTGATCAACACGTGGAACTCCTATATTTTATATTTCTTTCTTTTGTTGTGTGTTGCAGTGTTGCAACCTGTAGAGTTGTGCGTCGTGTATAATTTCGCTGCTGTAATCATGGACCTAGGGAAATCAGCATAACGGTTTTTTGAACGGTAACTTTCAAATTTCCAGTCGTTCAAAGTTTAAAGTTCAATGATTTCAGGGTATGTGTTCGGTGTATTGTAGTTTGGAATTTAGACATGGTGATTGTATTCTCGTGAATTAGCTTCGTATGTAACAAGATGGCCTCAGACTGGTTATGATTCATGAACTTATCAACTTTTTTAAGACGTATTTCTGGTTTGGGCCATTTTCAAGATCAAGGCACTCAAAAATCAAAAAAAAAAAAAAAACATCTGCAGGTTACCTAGTAATTTATGGACTACTTGTAAAGTTGTAACGAGTCTGTTGTTGCTTTCTTTCGCGCAGGGTCAAATATTCTCTTGACAGCTTTATTATTAGAAAAGTGCAAGACCTTGTCTTCGTTTTAATATGTAGAAGTGAATTTTATGGTCAAACTGTGCCAACTTTCAATACAGAACATATAAATCTTTGCTCTGGGGGTACTTCACTGGTTCTGGTTGAGATACTATCTTCTGTTTTGTTCATTTGACCATTTCTTTCTTGGATTTAGTGATTCGCTTTGTGCTTTTACTGCATACATACCCCTTCCTTACACTGCATTCCCTACATAACCAAAACTTTTTACAATCTTCCATTTACAAGATTATATCTATCAACTTCATCTCTATCCAAAAAAAAAAAAAGAAAAAGAAAAAACACACAAACTACCTTTCAACTCTCACTTTCATCTTTCATCTTTCATATCCATTACTCGGTAGATCTGCATATCTGGCTGGACTTGGCTTTTTTTTTCCTTTTGATTAGCCGCCATAATGAATCAAAGCCTCTCTGACAACCGTACAGGCCCACTAAACCCATCAAGAATCTCTAGAAGAACAAACTCTGTCACGAGTCTCCAATCTGCTACCTCTGTCAACAGTAGTGCTTCTCAACATAGTAAGATTCAACCAAGATCTCACTCTACTGCCGATCTGTTTGAGTTTGATGATGTTTTATCAAAGAAAAAGTCGAGGAAGGGTTCTGCTTGCCATGCTATCCCTACTATCAGAGAAACACAGCCATATAGACCACATCGTAGTATGGTTACACGGGCTAATCCATACACGACAAAGAACATGGAACACAAACAACTGGAGAAGTATAATCGCTTCGGGAGCCAAGTAGGAAACACAGCGAGACATTTATCCTTGACATCTTCTGTACCAAGTGACAACTACTCTTTCATATTACCCACCAAGATATCATCAAAAAAAGAACGTCATAGAAGCCTGGTCTCCAATACGAACCCTATGCCATCCCAAATGAACTCTCAGGAGATGTATGCAAAACAACAGAATCCAACATTAACGAGACAACAGTATCATGAGAAGATCAGATCATCACCAAATTATTTACAGTATAGATCAAAACAAGAACGTATGAAACAAAATGTGACATTCACTTTCCCAAATGGGGAGATTTACATACCAAGATCCAAACAGGGCTCCTATACAAACTTACCCCAGTTTGATGGCCCAGCAAATTATGATACATCTCTTTCATGTATGGTCACACCACCAATGACAGCAGTCTCGACCAGTATCTCCAATTCAGAAGAAAGTTTATCCATAGGACCCATGTTATCATCATCAACCATTCACGTGAATAACTCACCAAACACAGACCGCCTGATCCATCCTGGATTGTCCAGTTCGCCATCATGCACAGAGTCAAGCAATGAAGTAGCTGGTGAAAGCACACCTTCATCTTCTATCGATGATTTTACCATCCATAAAAATATGAATAATACGCTGGCTGGTCCAGGTAAGTTTGTGTCTACCTCTGGAAACAGTTTACTTTGTGAGGTTGTTAATGGATTGGAGGATACTAATAGATCAATGGATTCTGTTCCGGAAAGTGGTGATAAAACTATGAGTACTGAAGAGTCAGATCCGGTTGTTCCTAAAAGATCATCTAAAAGACTCGTCCCACCTTCGCCTTCTGTTAGTTCGATTTCTTCATTTAATGGTTCACCTGTCAAGAGAAGGGCTTTAAATACCAAGGATTCGTTGCCTTCGATCGCTCAATCGGTGCCTTCTTTTTCGGTCTCCACCGGTCCAGCTACCAAGATCCCTATAAAGAAAACAGTCTCTTCTGCTAACGCCGAACCTGAAAGGAAACCATCTCTCGTTAGAAGAATATTCAACAAGTTAGGATTCTCTAATGGTAAGCCCAATGACAAAGCGAAACACTCCATCAACAAATCATCGACCTCTATTAGCTCAGCAATGTCAGCGTTTTCTAGGAGATCCTCATCCATGACCAGTTTACATCATAAATCTTCGACTACATCCATACATCAAAGATCGCCTTTGAAGAAGGTCAGTGCGCCAGAAGCTGAGCCTGAGAACTCCTTCTATGATGAAGATGATTTGTCATTCATTGGAACAACAGAAGAAATTAACGTCCATAAAGACTTCCTTGGAAATGATTTCGATACCGCTGATGAATTGATTGATGATTTCAGGACTGAGACGATTCTCAACTCAATGTTTGATTCTTTGAACATTTCCCAAGTGGCAAGTGTTCCTGATTCTAAACCTGACATTTTAGTCCATCAAATGTTTGGAGAAGCAAGTGAGACTGCTGTCAGATCGACTACGACGTTAGCTGAGGAGGATAAGACTATGGATTTTGAAGATATGGAGTACATTGAGAAAATTATTGAATTTGGCGATACTTCGTTCCCAAATTTGAAACTTGATGATTTTGGAAACAATGAAAGAAAACTATTAAGAAGATCCAAATCCATTGAAAGAAGAAAACCAAGATCATTGTCCATACCTCCAGATATTTCTTCAGTTATGGAGACTGAGGCTGGTGAGGATCATTTGCCTAATGTCAACTTTGTCTTTGTTAACGAATTGAAATCGCCACCTGTTAAAAGCTCAAATCATCCTTTAAAGTCGTCGTTATCTACTAGTCTCAATAGGGTTACGAGAGCTTCCATGACTGATATAGTTTCAGAAGCTGTTATTGATAGTGGGATACTACCAAAACGTTCCAAATCGGTGGCTTTCAGCTCTAACGTTTATCTACAAACAACCCATCCATCTACAGTTTACGATAGAAAATCACAAAGAGACAACACAAACTATATCATTACACCAAGTTTGATGCAAAATGTTAGAATGGAGGTCAATGAATTTAAGAACGATATGCTTGTTCATTCCATGAGTGTTAACAATACTCATTTCTTTAAGGCCTAGTACTATCCTCTTGGTATATACTTTAATATACGAATAAAATGAAGAAAATGATTCAAATACATTGATTAGTTGCCTTCTAGTGCTTCAGCGATTCAAATCATACCGGGTAGGAGAAGGATGGTAGCATATTCTTCAATTTTCTTCACCCCCCATCCACCAAGGAACAAGGTACTTATAATTATCATCTGACCAGCCTATTGGAAGCTAGCTCCAGAGGATTGGGAAAAGTTTAATTGTAACCTTCTTGGTAAAACCATATCACTCTGTAATTGATCTTGAAGGATTCATTGTCTAATTTTGAGAAATATGAAAGCAAATGGTCCTTAAATAGTGATGAGAACCTTGGAAAGTCCTGCATCTGGCGATATCAAAAAACTTCTTCAATATGAATAATCGCCTGGTTTGGCCAACTACCAAGAAAAGCACTTTAATATCGTAATATTAAATTCAAAATTTTAATAATCTTGACGGTTAATATTCTTGTAGAGTGAACTATGTTGATTCGATTAAATTAAATATAATTAGTGAAGGCTGTCATCTGCCTGAAAATGACGTGCATTCTTTTCCAATAACATCTGTGGAAACTTGCGCTATGAATTGCTAAATTGACAGTGAAATTACGTAATTAGAAAGCGGAGTCTTACATCCGGGGACAGATTTGATGTACATCAAGTGGAACTTGATAGAAGCGCGGGGTCAGTTGGAACTTGGAACTTGGAGCTGGGTGGACCCTGGCCATCCCGAAATTGCTAACAAATGACAGTTTAACCCCGTCCTGTAGTTTAGGTGGCACAAACATCGTCTGACCAGCACCAAAGACTATCACTACATACAGTCTCTTAATTGATAGTTAAGCATCCTGCTATTACTAAACTGCTACAATTTTATAAATTATAGCGAATACAATATCAAGACTTAACGGTAAAGACAACTCACAACATTAATCTAATTCAAAGATCACAACGAAAAGCTCACCCCCAAGATCTGTCTATCACACTTCCAAGAGAGATTATAAACCCCAGATTTTGGAATTAAGACACTAACCAAACTACCAGGAACTACCAGGGTCCAGTAAATTTACTATCTGAACCCGCATCAAAGAAGTTCAGAGTTGATTCAACCAATCTTCTAATTCAACCCAGATAAGTATAATTCTTAAACATTCACATTGATCAATCTTCTTCAAAACTTTGGTTCTTACACTCTCAAAGATAGAACTTTCATTTGCCACACAATTAGATCCAATCACAGAAAAATTAAGTATATCAGAAATCGAAAATCCAGGTAGTTGTTACGAACAATATGACGATAAACACGACAGAAAGGATAGCGAATGACGAGAATAAGACGCAGGCTCCTTTCATCAGAAGATCATGCACTCTTTTGAAGAAACCAACTTCACATCCAGCCCAAGTCAGCGTTGGACATTGGCAACTCAGAGACTTAATTCGACATTCCTGTGATCACAAGCATCCGGATGATTTATTGTATACTTTTGAGAACTCGATTAGAGCGACCAATAAGACTACCAATAAAGTCTCTCAACTCCACAAGTTTGACTTCCATCCACGATGCTTTAGTGTCGCTGATGCTAATATTGTATCAGGTGGTGTTATAAGCTCTCTGTCCATCTCAAGTCATACATTTACGCCCAATTTAATGGAGGAAAGAGGCCCTCAGAACCTGGACTCTCCGAAGGGCCTATTTGGCCTTTACAACAGAGATACCGAGGAGTCTCTGACAGTGAAATTGGGATCCTTTATCAACAACCATGTATCACTCAATAAGACTTCAAATGGAACATACACATCATATGTTTGCAATAATGACATGAATCTCTACAGTACAGTGATCAGAAACAGTTCTATCAGCTTGACAGGATCTCTCAATTTGAACTTCCCTTTGAATCATTCAGCTTTATCAGAGGATTCCAAGAATTTGATAGTAGTTGGTGACTCTCAGAACATCTATCTTCTACATCCAGGACAAGATTCACAACAGAATCCAATCACAAGAGACAATATCATTGAGACCGAATGTGATTCTGGGTTTTCGACTTCGTTCGATTCTTCTGGCGTGCATTTCTCTACTTGTTTCCAAGATGGGACATGTTTAATCTACGATTTAAGAAACTACACCAAAGGCCCTCTTCATACGATCTCTTCAACAAGAAGGAATACCTCAAATGGTGCCTTTAGATGTGTCAGATATTCTCATGGCACGGATGATCTTCTTTTCATTTCAGAACATATTGGTAGAGTGCATATGGTGGATACCAGAGACTTTAGCAATCACCAGGTGATCATGCTTCCTCTTAACACGGTCCAATCCAGACATCCAGGAGCGTATCATTCCAAATCTGCCAAGGCAGACCCAGATTCCGTTATCTTCAAGCCTACTGTGTTGACCTATGATGAAGTTGTTGGGTTTGAAGACCGCTCAAGAAATACAGATTCGACTCCTTTAGACATCACAGATGAAGGTATCTTTGGTATGGGGTATATGAATGGCTTCTCTCACCAATCTAATTCTAGAAACACGTCAAACTTCAATGTTTTGTCTTCATTGACCAATTCAATCGAAGAAGAAAATGAAGAAGATTATGAAGGGAATAAACTGGACACGGGAGTCATTGATGAGGATTCCGTGTTGAATACCTTTGATAACACACAACAGTTACTAGAACATATTAGAGCCACTGCCCCAACAAAATCAAGAAGGAGATCGTCTACCCACAAAAGAACCTCGTCATTGTCATCGCTGGAAAGTGGCACTGGTCTGATGTCCAATAACAATGGGGAACATCTAACACGTACAAGGACCAACTCTTTAGGCTCAGAATACGATTACACTGATAATGAAATCAGTGGGATTGATTGGTACGAAGATTCTCAAGGGTCTCATTTGGTTGTTGGTTGTGATAAGGGGTTGATTGATTGGACCATTGACTCTTGGAGCAGAAGATCCTTCCCAAGTTATCAAATATTATAGGGTATGTACTTAACTAAATGTATCTCATGTTATAAGATTAAATTTTATGTTTGTATTGAAGTTTGAAATCGCCATTCTTGGACTAATTACACACAATGGCCTAATCAATGATGTCAGCGGTACTGACAAACGCCTCTTCTTCTCTTGCTTCTGGTTGAACATCTAATTGTTCAACCTTTGAAGACAATTCTTCCTGATCAAATTGTCCTTTAATCTCCTTCCATTCCTGCTCATCTTCAATAACACCTTCTTGAATGCCAATGAACCCGAACTCCTGGAACACTTCCAAAAAGGTCTCTGCCTGTTTATACGGGATCTCAGCAAAGACTTTATTCACGGCATCTAAAGAGCCTGTCTTCATGGCTTCTTGCATTGCTGTAGGCAATAAAGATGTGAATGCTTCGTAGCGCTCTGTATCCTCTGGCGAAGGAATGTCGACTTTTAGTTCAACGTTGTCGTCTAGCGCTTTCAATTGGATCTGGGCGTTTTCATCCTCATCTTCATTCTCGTTTTGTTCTTGCGATAATATCTCACAACGGGTCTTGATATGTTGGAACGTGGTGGAGACTTCGTTGTCCAAAGCGTCTAAAGCAGCATTGGATTTCGGACCAGAGAAGATCTTCTTGAACAATTGTTCGATAATGATTTTGACTTGGTAAGGATTCGTGGTTTTTTGGTATTGCATTATATCAAGAACGTATTGGATAAGACATGAATGATAGATGATTTGTTTTGTTCTTGTTGATTGGTTGGCGAATTGGGAATCAAAGGCTGTCATTAACAAAGCGTCTTTTTGAGCTGGGGTTATTATGAAGGTGTGGGTTTTGAGAAATTCGCAAATTTGGGAATGGTTTGTTGTTGGAATTAAGGAGAGCTTGACTGTATCTTGGTGAATTTGAGGACCGACTTCTTCTGCATCTTCTTGTTCTTCTTCATCTTCATTGTGGTTGTCCTTGGAGTCTTCTTTTGGCTTTCCGGACTCGGTGATGCTTTGTCCTTTAAGTTCATCCTGTTGTGTCTGCTGGGTGATGGTTGTAGGCATTGTTGATGATTGCTTGGTTTCAGCAACTGTGGTCTTAACATCTGGCTTCTTGTCAATGTTCTCATTCTCTTTCTCGTTCTTGTTCAAGAAAGATCTGTCCCATCCAGTATGGATGTCCTCAGAAGAAATATGGAGCTCCTTTTCTTTATACAATTGTTCCAACTTTTCCTTGTTTTGTTCAAGGACCTGGTTGATCTTCTTATGATGATTGATGACCTCAGCTCTTAAATTGGAGCCGTCGTTAGGGTCTCTCTTGGCAGTTCTCAACTGATCTTTCAATTGCAAGAAGAGATCCTCCATCATTTCGGAGTAAGTTGGTTGTTCAGCAAAATCCTCAGGGGATAAAGTTGGATTGGCTGGTTTAGACTGGTCAAATGTCTTTAAAAGGTATGCCTTGACAGTCTGAAGATCACCAAGCTCATCATCAGATAAATCCTTAAGCATCTTATTGGCCCTGATATTCAATTCGTCGTACATTGGAATCTGAATTTCTAGCTGTTTGATGTCATGATTTCTTTGATCTCTCTTTTGATGGATGTCTTGTTGTTTCCATTTTATGAAGGACTTCTTGTCCACGTTTGGGTGCACTTCGATATCAGAGTCATCAGATAACTCGATATTATCCCATTTGGAGTAATCAATTGGCATTTTTTTAGATGGTCTTAGGAAATTGTAAGGATAGTTAAAATTCTTGTTGTTTGTGGTCCTTCAAACTTTTTTTCCTCTTTAAAAATATGTCGCATTGTTGATTTTTGGGCTCTTTTTTTTTTGGTTCGACGTCATTAATTTGGGCCAGCCTGGCGGGGGCGTGCGTTGATCATTTTCAATGTGATCAATCAAATGATCACGTGGGCACTGGGTAGCACCTGGAGGCTGGGAGCCTATGGTTAAATAATATATACTATTATCGGTAAGATACCCGCTCATTCATGGTACTATGATAGGCTAACAATAGGTAATATAATATTAATAATATGCAACGTACGTGTTTATCTTTCTTCTCCACAAATTGTTTAATGGGGTTCTGAGAGTCCACGATATCACGATTCTCTATATAAAGCGAGAAGGTTCCTCACTAGTATTGATTAATCTCTGATCATAATTTGACTACTATAGTAATGACATTCGAAATTGAAGAGGTGTTAAGAGAACTAACACTTCCTGAGAAGATCAACTTCCTAGCAGGACACGATAATTGGCACACAGCTGCAGTTCCACGTCTTAACATTCCATCCATTCGAGTCTCAGATGGACCAAACGGTGTGAGAGGTGTTAACAATAACGAACAAACGCCAGGTGCTATCTTACCTAATGGGACAGCCATAGCTTCTACTTTCGACAAGGAGTTGGTTTATAAAGCTGGTGAGTTGTTGGGGACAGAGGCTAGACATAGGTCAGCCCATGTGTTGTTAGGTCCGACTACTAATATGCAGAGGGGTCCTAATGGAGGCAGAGGGTTTGAGTCGTTTAGTGAAGATCCGTATTTGGCAGGGATTGTTACTTCTGGAGTGATCAATGGGCTCCAGAGTAAGCATGTCGCAGCCACGCTAAAGCACTTTGTCTGTAACGACTTGGAAGACGACAGGTATGGTGTTGATTCCATCGTTACTGAAAGAGCCTTGAGGGAGATTTATTTGGAACCTTTCAGATTAGCCGTGAAGAACTCTCAGCCTCAGGCTATCATGACTTGTTATAACCGTGTCAATGGCGAGCATGTTTCCAACTCCAAGAAGCTTATCAAGGACTTGTTGAAGAATGAATGGGGCTGGGACGGTATGGTGATGTCTGATTGGTTCGGGACGTATTCCAACAAGGAATCCATTGAGAACGGGTTGGATTTGGAAATGCCAGGACCGGCTAGATTCAGAACTGTTGATGTTGTTTCACATCAGATCAACACCAGAGAATTGCATATCAACGACTTGGATGATAGGGTCAGAGGTGTTTTGAAGTTGGTCAAGTATGCCTGTGAGTCTGGAATCCCCACCAATTATGGGCCGGAAGACACAGCCAATAATACGCCAGAGACAGCAGCCTTCTTAAGAAAATTGGCAGCTGAATCCATTGTTCTTTTAAAGAACGAGGATGGACTCTTACCATTATCCAAAACAAGCAACGACACGATCGCTATCATTGGTCCAAATGCCAAATTCTCAGCCACAACAGGTGGTGGTTCTGCTTCGTTGACTCCTTATTATACTACGACCCCTTACGATGGAATTGTTTCCAAGTTGTGTCCACAAAGTGGGAACGAACCACCCGTTTACACAGTTGGTTGCCATGCTCACAAGAGTCTTCCTGGATTGGCTGAACACATGACCAATCCCGTCACTGGCGAGAAGGGTGTCTGTGCCTTTCTTTACAACGAAAGTCCAGATGTTCCAGGTAGAATTCATTTCAAAGAGATGAATCTTTTCAATTCAATCAATCAATTCTGGGAGGTACCACGTGGCAACGAACAGTACAAGGATAAGACGTTGTATGTTGACATCATTGGGATTCTGCAGGTTGACGAAGATGGCGAGTATGATTTCGGGCTGACAGTTGTTGGTGTTGGTGAATTGTTCATCGATGGTCAACTGGTTGTCGATAATAAGACCAATCAGAAGGCTGGCGGGACCTACTATGGGTATGGTTCTGTTGAGGAGAGAGGGAAGGTCAGTCTTAAGAAGGGTCAATCATACACCGTCAAGGTTCAGTTCCATACTGGACCAAGCTATAAGATCAACGATCCTATTGATTTGTCTTCCAGTGGTGTTGCTATCTACGGCTATGCCAAGAACATTGATAAGGACGACGAGATCTCCAACGCTGTTTCCATCGCTAAATCTGTTGATCAGGTGATTCTTGTCATTGGTACAAATGGCGACTGGGAAACTGAAGGTGTTGATAGAGAGAACATCAGTTTGCCTGGCGCCACAGATGAGTTGGTGGCTGCAGTGATCAATGCTAATCCCAACACAGTCATTGTCAATCAATCCGGTACTCCTTGTGAGTTCCCTTGGATCAAGGATGCCAAGGCTGTTGTTCAATGTTGGTTTGGTGGGAATGAGTTGGGAAATGCCATCGCCGATGTTCTTTTTGGAGATGTCAATCCTTCGGGGAAATTGTCAGTGACATTCCCTCTGAAGTTCCAAGACAACCCTTCTTATTTGAACTTCAAATCGGACAAAGGTAGGGTCCTTTATGGCGAGGATGTCTTTATTGGGTACAGATACTATGAGAAGCTACAAAGACAAGTCATGTTCCCATTCGGTTATGGTCTGTCCTATACCAGTTTCAAGTTTGACAACTTGACCGTTGAAGTTGATGAGCTGAATGATAAGATCACCGTCTCTGTCAGGGTCTCAAACACTGGTAGGCTTCAAGGTAAGGAAGTTGTCCAAGTCTATTTCGCCGCTAAGAACCCAGACATCATCAGACCTGTCAAGGAGCTAAAGGGGTTTGAAAAGGTTGAGCTACAGCCTGGCGAGTCTAAGACTGTCGTTTTGGAATTGATCTTGAAGGATTCGCTATCTTATTTTGATGAATATGAGAACAAGTGGTCCTTAAAGGCTGACCAGTATGAAGTCTTGGTCGGTCCTTCTTCTGACGATATTGAATTGAGAGAGACTATTGCTGTTACCAAGGCCAAGCTCTGGACTGGTTTGTGATCTAATCCAGCCTCATATATAGCAATAGGCTCAGGTGGCTCTTTTGACCTCGTTTTTACGCTGGTTTCTAGAAGGATCTAGGTGTATATTATTATTATTATTATTATTATTATTATTATTATTATTATTATTATTATTATTATTATTGTTGTTGTTGTTGTTGTTGTTGTGTATCAATTCCTTACATGGATATATCTCCATACACTACTTTAAACTGTTTCTCTTTGTTGGATATTGATTTGTGGATCGATGTCTAAAGAGATTGATCTCTATTATGGAGCACACACACACACACACATCATGGCCACATTGCCTTTAATCGTCTTACATGGTTTAAAACTCAACATCACTGCAACCACTGATCTCATCGAACCAAACCGGGTCCATATACGTTTTCTGAACTTCCACGTTGATAGTCTTCTGGTCCGATTTCGTTTCGATTGGGTTGGCCAATTTTGTGGTTGTGGTTTCTCCTGTCTTTCTTTTCTTCTCCCTGTGGCTTTCTTCAACCTCAGGAACATCGCCCTCAGTCTGATGATCCACAATACCTGTGAGACCAGCTGAGCTTCTTGCACGTCTCTTGGTTACCGTAGTGTTAGCAAGGTCAACATCTGTCATTTCTGTCTCTGGAGAATCGGTCTTGGTGTTGTTAACATCCATCTTGTCCTCAATGTCCATGGACAAGCTATCCTCGATCCTATCCTTGACATACAAGTCCATCGTATCAGCATCTGTAGCGGCATTGGACTCACAGCCTGGCTCAGAATCAGCCTGACATGCATCTACCGTAATAACATCACCACCACCACCAATTCTCAACTCCTTTAAATCTTTCAAACGGTGCAACTTCTCCACATTGGATTTCTTGATACTCCCAAAATATTGGGCCTTATGCAATTCCCCACCAGATCCAAAATGGCCAGAATTGTTCATGATGGTTCCCTTCACTGATAAAACGGACCGACGAACCTCACGGCTGACAATGCCATCACTAAGAGACCTCAGTTTTTGCGAAATTGTCATGTCTTTGATTGGGATAACGGAGGCTGTTGGGTTTGAACTGATTGATTTGGAAGGCATTGGTAATGGGGGAGGTTGTTTTTTCAATAATGAAACAGCCGGATGTGCTGTTGGTTTGAAACTTGGGGGTCCAGATGATGCTAAAGAATACGGTCTGATGGATAGTGCTCCTGCCACTGGTACTGGTGCTTGGGCTTGGGCTTGTGGAAGAGGTGAGGTTGGGCCTAACTTTGATGCTCTTTTGGTAGATGTATGAACAGCCGGTGAAACATTTCCCGTTGGTGTTGATGGTAGGTTCAGTGGTCTTTTTTGGCCCTGGCTCTTCTGCTGGTGCTGCTGTTGTTGCTGTCTTTGATGTGTCATTTCCTCACTTTCATGATACTTTGAATACTTGATCGAAGTGTTCTTATGAGACCATATATTCGCATGGTTTCTTGGGTTGTAGCTGTCGCCATAGTACTCTCTATAGAGAGCATTGATGTCGTCCTCCTTCTTCTGTACTTCGGCATTGACGACTTCTTCTTGTTCCTTTGTGCACTTTTTCTCCGCAAAGAACTTCTCCACTTCTTCTCTGGTGACTGTGGTCGAGTCGAAACCGTCCAACATCCCAGAAGTAATAAAGTCTTTCTCGTTGTCCTTAAAGTAATCGATATGCTCAGCAAGTCTGGGCAATTGGTTCAAGAAATCAGTGGTTACGTGGATCTTCTCAGGGAATAGCTCCAAGTTCACCTTTGTCTTGAAGAAATACATTCCAATGATAAATACTATAAGGTCCTCAGGTTGATACAAGATTGATATCTGCGTAAGACTGATGGCTTCAAAGAGTTTCCTAGCACTGCGGCACAAATCAGAAGGCAATCCAAAGCTCTGGAAGTAAACGCCGTAGTCAACGATCTGGAAATCAAAGGCCAAAGTGTTCATGAGGTGTTTCTCCAAGTCAGGTAGACTCTGTTTGAGTTCTTGGAACCTCCTGTCCTTGTTGTCTATGACATGGGGCTTGCTGTTCTTGTCATTACCATAAACTACTTGACAAACTGCAAGAACCAAATGATCTGAAGGGACTCTGTATTCCAAGTGTCTAGAAGAAATCTGAACAAGCAAAGCGATAATTGCAGTAGACTCTGCTGGGAAAATGACCATCATCTGACGTACTCTATGGAGTAAGACATGGGCCATAAACACCACACTGCCTGGTAGTCTAAGGTTACCGCAAGTGGCAATGATGTTTCTTGAAACTCGATTATACAACCGAAGCTCATAGGTTCTGCGGTCTTGGCTCCCATTAGGTACGTCTGGTCCCAAGACCTGGGAGGCATTCATCATTGGACTGTTGTTCAAATCATCAATCGTGAAGATCCAGTTGCATTCGTTGTATGGTCGTGTTCTGTACATCGCGTCGTACTATACTGTGAAATGTTCCTTGTTTGATTTATATGCAAATTCGTGTGAATCGGAGGAGCTGTTCGGGTGGGTAATGGCTTAAACTGTTAAACAATTCTAATGTGTGAGACTGGAATGGTCTATATGCTGCCAATGTGAATAACGAACTTTGAATACTCTCAGTTCTGTATTTTTTTAAGAATTTGTACAAGCTAATTAATACATATGTTTGTATTAATTGAGATTACAGTACACATCGCGCGGTGCCGCCAGATTATTCAAAAAGATTATCCATCTTCTACGAAGGTTATATAATCAGAACAGTAGGCCCCGGATTTCTTTGGGTCTACACGTGACTGAACCTTTGTAGTTCCAAGGTACCCTCGGAGCAAGTGGCATTACGTAATTCCTATGAATGGCCACACAAATGCTCATATTACTGCAAGATAGACAGTGCTATTACGTAGTTCATTATCGGTTCTGTTGTGGATCGATTTAATTTCATTATCAAATGCTGATTTTAGAACGAATATAAAGGGACCTAGAAATCCGAAAATATTCATCTCGAAACTCAAGAGGGGTTTATCTTAATAGTGTCAATTTAATTTTCAAAGTTTGATATCGTGGAACTTTCCCCTGTTTTAAAGGTTTCAATTCAATTACAAATCGATTTAAAAACGCCACCTGAATAACAAGATACTTTCTCCACAAGCCATACTCTCTATTCTATAAAATTGGGATCCTACACTCTATTTATTTTTATTTCTTTACACCACAAAAGTCTGTATTATCATGTCCAAAACAAGCCTACGCTCTCGCTCGTCTATGACCCTTAACCAACTTGCGCTTTTGAAGGATCCAAGTTCTATTGATACCAGTGTTTTTTATGTTGGTGTGGATGTTGGGACCGGTTCTGCGCGCGCTGCTGTTGTTGACGCCTTGGGTAATATTCTCGCCATGTCTGAAAGACCAATCACTAGACACGAGCTGAAGCCTGACTACATCACCCAATCTACCACTGAGATTTGGAACGCTATTTCCTACTGTGTCAAGTCGTCAGTTAGAGATGCTGGAGTTGAACCTTCACAGATTTTAGGGATTGGGTTCGATGCTACCTGTTCTCTTGCCGTTATTAATGAGACTGATGATTCTCCCTTTGCCGTTGGTCCAGATTTCAGCAATACAGATCAGAACATTATCTTATGGATGGATCATCGTGCAGTTAACGAAACGAATGAAATCAACGCCACTGGTGATAAATGCTTGAAATACGTTGGTGGTACAATGTCCATTGAAATGGAATTGCCAAAGATCAAATGGTTGAAACATAATTTGCCATCCGAACAGTTCAAGAAGGCAAAGTTCTACGATTTGGCGGATTTCCTCACTCATAAAGCCACTGGCTCTGAGGCTCGTTCCTACTGTTCCACTACATGTAAACAAGGGTTTGTTCCTCCTGGGGTAGAAGGCTCCATCCATGGTTGGTCCAAAGAATTCCTTGAAACAGTCCAATTGCCCGAATTAATCGAAGATAACTTTAGAAGATTAGGTGGTTCCCCAAAGTCTGGTGGGACTTGGCTATCAGCCGGTGAAGTTGTTGGTCCTTTGTCCAAACAAGCTGCTGAAGAATTGGGACTTTCCACCGACTGTCTTGTTGGTTCTGGTGTCATCGATGCCTATGCTGGTTGGGTTGGTACTGTTGCCGCTCAGACTGATATTCCAATCGCCGCTTTGGTTGAGAACGATAAGCTTATGGTTGGTATTGATCGTTCTTCTGGTAGATTGGCTGCTGTTGCCGGTACATCCACCTGCCACATTGCTCTTTCTAAGGAGCCTATTTTCGTCGAGGGTGTTTGGGGTCCTTATAGGGACGTCATTTCTCCTGGGTTCTGGTTGGCTGAAGGTGGCCAGAGCTGCACTGGCGCCTTACTTGCTCATGTTCTGAACACTCACCCAGCTTACTCTGAATTGGCAAGATTGGCTGATGCTTCAAATGTTTCCAAATTCGACTACTTGAATGCCAGATTGGAGGCCTTGGCTTCTGAAAGAAACTCCAGATCTGTTGTTTCGCTGGCTAAGCACTTGTTCTTCTACGGTGATTATCATGGCAACAGGTCTCCAATCGCCGATCCAAGAATGAAGGCTGCTATCGTCGGCCAATCTATGGATACATCTGTTGATGATTTGGCTATCACCTACTTGGCTGCATGCGAGTTTATCGCCCAACAAACCAGACAAATTGTTGAAAAGATGGTCGAAGCAGGCCACGAGCTGAACTCCGTTTTCATGTCTGGTGGACAATGCCGTAATGGTTTGCTAATGAGATTGTTGGCTGATTGCACAGGTTTGCCAATCATCATTCCAAGATACATTGATTCCGCTGTCGTTTTCGGTGCTGCTTTATTGGGTGCGGTTGCTGCTAAGGAAGCCATCAAAAAGAAAAACGCCAAATCCAGATCTTCTTCTTTCAAATTGCCTAGTGATTTGAAACCTCTAAGCCAAACCATTTCTGTGGCTCAAGATGTATCTTCACCATATACTGCTCCATCTGCTACAGCTTCTACATCCAATATCACTGCTATTGGTAACGTTGGTTTCCCGTTCCCAATCACTCCAGCTGAACCAACCTCAACTGCTGGTGCTGCAGTTTCTTCTTCCAGTTTATCTAGAGAATTACAGGATGTTGAAGAATCTTCAGATGAGGAACAGACAATCTCTTTCAAGCCAAATGCTTCTGCACAAAAACAAGTCTCATCAAAGATTCACCGTAAGAAGGATGTTGAACACGAATTATGGGACGTCATGACTAAGTTATCTGGTGGTGGTAAGGTCGTCATGCCTTGTCCTGAGACTAATCCAGATAGACAGTTATTGAATATCAAGTATAAGATATTCTTGGATCAAGCTGATACTCAAAGACGTTACAGAGAGCTTGTTGATGGAGTTGAGAAGAGCTTTCAAAGTGTTTAGTTTTTGTGAGGTCGGCCACCAATTGTGGGGCCGCTTTTGATGTTCTAATTACTTTTATACTCAAGAAGTATTTAAGCTGTTACATTCCTTTGTTTGGATTTATTTGAAATTTATGTTTATCATTATACCATTCAACCTTCCATATTAGGATCTTTAAAGGATATTTTTTTCCCATTAGGAAATAATGTAAAAAAAAATGTACCAATATGCAACGTGCAGCGCCTAATCTAAGATATAACGTTTATCAAGTAGTAACTGCAATTTAAAATTCTGATTTACATGAGTGGGAGGTAACTTGGTTCTTCCTCATATAACAAGCTCTTAATGTAAAATGTAATTGAAACCATCAAGTAGTACTTTTGATGTTGAACATCATGATCAACAATGACCAACTGGGGAAAAGGTAAACAAATGATTGGGGGATCCTTGTAATCTGGAAATTTGACAAGGGCCACTCTATGGGAGATCTCCGCGAAAATTGCCTATATTGTAAAACGGGCATATTGGTACTTATGATTTTTTTCTGAAAGGAAGAGATATTTTAGAGCCTACGTACAGCTAGGAAGAAAGGTTGAAAACTTAAAAGTCAAATGAGAATGTTAATTTTAATCTTTTAGAGATATCTAATATATTCACTCACAAGAAACACCTTCTCTCAAAATCTGGCTATTCCTACTCTTTTTTGAAACGCTAACATTCTTCTGTTGGACTGGGGTTTGTTTGTTTTTTTTTGATCTTCACCACACACTCATTTTTGCATCTTTAAACCTTATCAATCTATTCATTCGCTCAAAAGACACTCTTCAAATTCAACTAAATTCGAACTAAAGTTCCCAAATATCCTGTTCCAATGAAACTTTATTCACATACAATAGCAGCTCTGGCAGAATCTTGGCTTCTATTATCCAGAGTTGTAAACTCTCAACAGATTCAATCGATTCAAGAACCTCAATTGGACCTCTCTTTGTCACAAGATGATCAAATAGCTTTCCTTGGTGACTTCAATGCATTCTCTGTCTATAGATACAAGGGGCAGTCCAACTTCACCAATCAGAACAGACTCACGAACAACCTGTACTCTGTGCTAGATGACAATCAGTATTACACTTATGGTGAGGTTGACGGAACAATCACAGAAATCATTCCAATGAAACAGAACCAAGCTTTACTTCTGGGGGACTTCCAACACATTGGCCAACAATCAGTATCCGGGCCTTGCGTATTAAACACTACCTCTGGCTCTTGTGAAAGTATCGACCCTGAAGATCAAATCTCTGGGAATTTGACAACTGCTCTTTATGATGAAGAAACAAATGTGATTTTCCTTGGTGGGTCCTTACAATACAATGAAACTTACGGCGCTTTATTGTACAATATTTCCAGCTCCTCGTTGCAATCATTGCCATTTGCCGGTTTCAATAAAAACTCTCAGATAAATTCCATCTTGAAGTTGAATGATAACAATGGCGATATTCTCTTTGGTGGTAAGTTTGACGATTTGGGCTTGCCACAACTGTTGGACTCCAGTCATAACAGTTCCAACACTTCGATCCAAACTGACCAACTGGTGAGTCTAAAGTATGCCACTTTTTCTTCGTCTGATGGTGTCTCTGTTGATGCATCCATCTCTTGTCCTTCCGGTGAAGATGTCTGGAGTATAAGCGGGGCCACTTCAGGTACCTTGAATATTGGATTGCCTTTCACTGTTTATCCATCCAAGATCCGTCTTTATCAGTCTGTCAATGAAGAGAGTGCGGTGTCTCTGTTCAGACTAATCACTGCTCCAGCTGATGGCATTATGAACTTGACGTATGTCGATCCAGCAACTGGCCAGTTGGCCCATTGTGATGCATGGTGCCCAATGTTCAACTCGTCTTTCTTGACCTCTGCTGGGTCATATTCCAAGGCCTTTGACGAAACGACACTTTCCACCACGACGGAGTATGTTGAGTTTGGGTTCGTTAACGATATTCAAGTGAGTACTTTGACATTGCAAGTGTTGGACTCCTTTGGGTCCAGTGTTGGGTTAGCAGGTCTCCAAATCTACCAAACATTGTTCTCTATATACGCTGTCAACAAATTCAACGAACCGACTTGTGGGTCGTCTGTCAGATTTTCCCAGATCAGCACTATTGGTTCTGGTTGGACAGAATCTACAAATGGTGAATTCTTGGTCAATGAAGTTTCCGTTGGCTCTGAAGACTATGGTGTCAATTTCTTTCCAAATATAACCTACTCTGGTCAATATAGCATCCTTCTTTACACACCCGGTTGTTTGGAAGGTGACAGTTGCTCTCAACGTGGGATAGTCAATGTTAGTGTGATTGACACCTCGACCAACAGTGTTTTGAGCTCTCAGTTGATTTACCAGAACAACAACGAGGAGAAGTACGATTCCATTTTCGATGGTCATTTGACCAATGTCCCAAGAATTGAAATGAGACTGTATTCAGCCATCCTGCCAGCCCAAACTACTGTTCAAGTTGTCGCAGATAGAATCACTGTTTCCGCTCTAGAGATTGATGAGATTGTTGACAAGAACGGTACTTTGTCCTTGAATGGTGTTTTCCAATACTCGCCATCAAACTTCACTTCTTTGGACTGGTCCAATATAACATCTGGTTCCACTGTGGGAAATACAACGTTGAACGAATTAGGTGCTTCTTTGTCTAGAAATGCCAATGTTAGATTGGCCATGTTCAATAACTCCCGGACTTTAGCCATCGCTGGTGATTTTCAATCCGAAGAATTCACCAACAACCTTTTCTTGTTCGATTTGAGCATTCTAGAAGAGTCTCCTATCCAAGGAGATGGTCTTAATGGGGCTGTGAATGATATCAGAGTGCTACCTCAAGGCAATGGGTTCCTTGTTGCTGGTGAGTTTGATGATACCAACACGAATATTGATACTCGTTTAGGGCCTGTTGCTCTTTACAATGGTACTTGGTTTTCTTTTGGAGTCACTGATCAATCGTCTATTTCCAAGATTTCCAATGTTACTTTGGAAGACAATGAGTATTTGATCTTTGATGATCTGAAATGGTCCACGAATGATGATGAATGGTTCATCGGCAATAACATGCTGTCCTTCAATGTTTCTGCCTCTGGTGCCTCCTCTTTGTTCCTTGGTGAGTTGAGAACTTCAGATGGCACCGCCAACAAAGGTGTATTCTTCAACTCTTCTTCGGTGGAGACTGCTGGTATTACACAGCAAAAATTGGTACATTCTGTCTTCAACACTGGTCTTTTCATTAACGATACTGTCTCTGTCTTTGGTGGGAACTTCACAACGGATAATAACGAGGTCAATTTGATCTTGAAGAACAACGGACACACAGAAGAATTCAATGGTTTGAATTTCGAGGAAGACAGTTCTGTCACGGCCTTGTTGGCATTCGATCAGAACTTGTTCATCGGTGTTGAGGGACAAAGTGATAGCGTGGTTGTTTACGATTTGAGGTCGAATACTCTGGCATCCAACCAACCTGAGCAGTTGCTCATTTCTTCATCTTCTTCAGCTGTCAAGGTCAACCAGTTTGGTGTTTTGAACCACACTTACTTGATCGTTGCTGGTGAGTTCGATGCGGCAGCCAATGTCTCCTGTTCTGGGTTATGTTTCTACAATTTGAACCAGTCACACTGGGAGGAATCGTTGATTAAGGGCTCTTTATTTTCTGGTAATGTCAACAGTTTCCAATTCGTCAACTCGACTTTGATCGCAGGTGGTGACTTGAGCTATGGTAATAGTTCCAACATGGGCTTTTTCCAGTATGATTTCAACCAAACAAATAGCACTTCTTCCCAGACACAGCCTTCCAGCTTCACATCCTTCAACCACGGGACTATTGCTGACTTCATTCTTGTTGATAACTCCACCAATGGAAGAATCATTGCCTCTACTTCAGATAACTCTGTCTATGGCTTCGATGGTCATCAATGGAAAGATCTGTCCTCAAGCGGATTAGACACTAGAAATTCCGTCATCAACAGCATTCAACTATTGTCAATTGACAATGACGCTGGTGACAATCACGGATCATTTTTCGGTGCAAATGAATTGCTCTTCGTCGCTGGTAATTTGACGTTAATGGATTACGGATATGCCAGTATCGCTTACTACAACTCCAGTTCATGGCTTCCTTATTTGATCACAACTTCTAACGATCAATCTGGTTTGATCCAATCCATTTTCATGAATAAGGATATCTCACAAACAGTTATCAGCGGTACAATCTCATCCAGTTCTAGTTCTAGTTCTAGTACTACTTCTACTAGTTCTTCTGAACCAAACCACAATAAACCATCCTCAAAGATGCCAAGAGGGTACATCGTTCTTATCGCTCTTGCAATGGCATTAGCTTCGGTATTGTTGATTGGATTCTTCTTGGTCTGGTTCTTATTCAGTAGGAAGACGCACCAGTATATTCCTGTTGAGCCAAGGGTTAATGAGACAGAGATGCTTGACACTGTTCCGCCTGAGGGATTGTTGAAGCATTTGTAAATTGCATCAATATGGGATGATGATGGAGCATTTTCTAACTGGTTATTAATGTTTAATTTCTAATTAATGTATTTATTAATGTATAAAATTTACCATACCCGTAGAGAGACTTGAGACCGCGTATCCGGGTATAACTATTTCTGGGTAAAACAATATAATGCTGATCAGAACCTAACAGCAGAAGTGCTTACAAACCCGGGAAGAAAAACAGGACAGGCCACTATAGATCAGTACCGAATTACTGCATGGTACTTATCTCATGTTGTGGCCCAGACTCGGTCTCGAAGACTCATTTTATTATTGAATAATATATATATATATTGTTAGATCAAGTTTGAACCGGCCATAATATTTTTGACCATTCCAGCTTATTCAGCTGAAGCATGTGGCTTATTTTATTCTGGAATGTTAATACCTTAATTTATTTATCTCGAAATTAATATTGATCAAAATATCCGTTAACGCACTTTTAAGCGGGCCGGACGGTGGAAAAGCTTAGCTGATTTTAGCGTTAAACTGTGGATGATCCATGATTCCAGTTGTTCTTAATCCAACGACGTTAAGCAAATAATTATCAGTTTAAAGGATTGCCACAACAACCTTGTTAGTTACGGAACAGTTCGACTGCCTTGCGCTGGGGAATTTTAACAGTTGAAAGTTGCAACAAATTGCTGAGTTAGGGCACGCAGTCTCACAGAATATGCTGCACGGCTAAAAAAAAAAAAGAGAGACACCATGATAATTCCAATTAGAAGAATGTGTTCCTTACATACCAGAAACTATTTTCGAACAATATCTCACTGGGTCAAATTAACCACAATTTTAATATTCTACGCTGGACAGCAGCTAGCTGGTTATGAAATATTAATATTACTCTAATTTGTGACTCACAAATGAAATGTCGAACAGCAGAATCAATTAATTCCCGGCTTGTAGCGCAAGACCACAGATGTCAAACATGGTACTGCAGGAAAGCTCATGTCTTTGATTCATATTACGTTCTTATCACATAGTCGACGTACTAAACTGTACCATAGAGCAATTGGCACATTCTCCAATAAACAATATGTCCAATCATGAAAGGAAACCTGCTTTGCGTCTTCTAGTCCCTGTGAGTCGGCCTGTTGTTATCGTACTGCTCAAGTCAGGGTGGGACGTATATAAATCAAAGAGGATCACACATTCCAAACAATATTAAACATTGGACCCATCGACCTCCAAGAGCAGAAACTCCTACCTTGAGAGATACTACTACCGCTACCACAACTACCGCTATGAACCACAACCTGAACTCCATATATAATGGTCGACACAGCAATCCAATGTCACTGGATTATGATGATCAGAACCAGGAGCTGCCAGCTTTAAAAAATAACAACATCCAACCATCCACATATTCACTCTACGAGGACGAGACCTTTCTCCTGGATGACCTGAAACAGACATCGACCTCCTCGGGAGATGATCTCAATAATGACACGACATCTTCATTCAAAGCAACAAAGGTCAAGAGAACATTAAGACCTCGCCATATCTCGATGATTGCCCTGGGAGGAACCATCGGGTCTGGTTTGTTCATTGGTACAGCTCATCCTTTAGCCATCGCAGGACCTGTGAACTCGCTGATTGCTTATATCTTCATGGGTACAGTTGTGTATTCTGTTGCTCAGTCGTTGGGGGAGATGGCCACATATATCCCTGTGACTTCTTCCTTCACGGTGTTCTCCAAGAGATTCCTGTCGCCTGCTTTGGGTGTTTCCAATGGTTACATGTATTGGTTCTCATGGGTCATTACATTTGCCTTGGAACTGTCTGTTGTTGGCCAGATCGTTGAATTCTGGACAGATGCTGTTCCATTGGCAGCATGGATTTCGATATTTTGGGTCCTTATCATAGTGTTTAATATGTTTCCTGTGAAATACTATGGGGAAATCGAGTTCTGGATCGCCTTGACTAAAGTCGTTGCTATCGTTGGCTTCATTCTATACGCCTTCATCATGGTTTGTGGTGGGTCAAAACAAGGTCCTATTGGATTCAGATACTGGAGAAATCCAGGTCCATGGGGTCCTGGGTATTTGTTTCCTGGCACTTCCAAGGGCAGATTCTTAGGCTGGGTTTCCTCCTTGATCAACGCCACTTTCACTTATCAAGGGACTGAACTGGTTGGTATTTCAGTTGGTGAGTCAAGAAACCCAAGAAAGGCTGTTCCTAAAGCCATCAATACTGTCTTCTTTAGAATCTTGCTCTTCTATATCTTATCTTTGACTTTCATTGGGCTTTTGGTTCCTTTCAACGACCCTAAGCTTTCGTCCACTACATCCTACGTGGCCAGATCGCCATTCATCATTGCCATTCAGAACTGTGGCACACCGGGTCTGCCACATCTGTTCAATGCTATTATTCTTTTGACAATTGTCTCTGCCGCTAATTCCAACGTCTATGTGTCATCAAGAATCCTGTACTCCTTATCTCAGAACGGTCTATCTCCAAAGATCTTCTCCAGAACAAACAAGTTTGGGGTTCCACATTGGGCTGTACTCTTCTCTGGGTTTTTTGGGTCCTTGGGGTATTTGGCTTGTACCAACAATGGTTTGACTGTGTTCAATTGGTTGTTGAATATAACAGCTGTTGCTGGTCTGTTTGCCTGGCTTTTTATCTCCATCTCCCATATTAGATTCATGCAGGTGCTGAAGAGCCGTGGGATTTCCAGAGACGAGTTGCCATTCAAGGCCTACTTGATGCCATATTCTGCTTATTATGCTGCTGGGTTTGTCATCTTGGTGATCGTGATTAATGGGTATGAATGTTTTGTTGGAAGCTTCAACGTCTCTGATTTCTTCACGGCCTACATTTCGGCAATCCTCTTCCTCTGTCTATGGGCTATGTTCCAGGTGTACTACAAGTCAAAGCAGATCTTTATCCCGCTCGAGGAGATCGATATTGATACGGATAGAAGAGAGATTGATGTTATGGTTTGGGATGACGAACCTGATAAAAATACTTTGGAGAAAATCTGGGATTTCTTGTTTTAGAAGGGGGGGGGAGTGCCATCAATTTATATGTTCTTTTCTTTTTTTGATTTTTTTTATTTTTAATCCCTAATTATAGGATAGACCACTGAATAGTTGTTGTAGTACTTATATTTAAATAAAAAAAAAATAGTATAAAAGATAGTTATGTGGCCTACTCGATTCTAACAGCACTGTAAATCTTTCTAACAAAGACCAGGGTGGACAAAAATCCAATAGCACTGGTGATGACAAAGGCTAGGAAACTGATCAAAAAAGAATATCCCACATAAAGAACGACAGTAGAAACGCCAGCCATCTCAAACTTAGATAAGAAAAGAGCATGTAGGAATATGTAGACAGAGCAACCACCAGCAATAAACATGGATCTCCATTGCCATTGGTAGTTCTCCGCACAGAGTGAGTAATAAGTCATCAAAATAGTGACCAAGGCAGTTGTGATGACCATGAGCACAAAGCAGAAGAACAAGAACCCAAACATGTAGAAAATCTTACTTGACCAAATCGACGAGTAGATGAAATACATTTCAACGGCAATCGCACCGAATGGGAAAACACCAGCCACTAGAGCCATAATAGGGGTGCTCAAGTAACGTGGCTGGGTAGGAATCTGACGTGGAATTTGGTTAGTTTTAACTGGTTTGGCTGGAGATTCCTTCTTAAGGGCTAAAATGGAACCAAAAATCGAGACAGGGATAGAGATGATGAACCAGATCAAAACAATAGCAATGACTGTGCCGAATGGAATGGCGCCTGAAGATTTGGCACTGATTAGGAAGAAGTTCAAACTGACAAAAGAGCCAAAGATGATTCCTGGAACAAGTAATGGTGTTAAGGCCATGTTTAATTTCCAGTCCTCCCCGCCGAAAAACTTATAGATGGCCCCAGAGACATAGGACCCAACACACCCGAAGAGGGCGTATAGAATGAACATCACAGTAGATAAAGAGCCTCTGTTGGACGGAGAAAGAAGCCCCATTAAAGCGAAGACCAAAGTAGTGATAGTCATGAAGAACAATTGGGTACCACTACCAACGAGAACAGAGAGGATCAAAAGATATCTAGGGGTTCTGAACACGTCGCCATGAACTAGCTTCCAACCGGTCTCAGCCTGGAAGTCGTCATCTAGGTTAACATCGTTGTAACGGGAAATGTCCTGCTTCAAGGCACGGAACAAGATGTGGGACATCACCATGGATAGACAAATGACAATTAGGGAGAAGTTAATCAATGAGAACCACTGCACTTTAGGATCATACACGTGGAGATACTTGTCCCATCTCGTAGCCCAGGCTGTTTCCGAAGAGACCCAGGTCACATCGTAGGTGAAGTAAACATCTGTTTCGCCGCCCTCGGAAGATAAGGAGACAGCTAATTGGTCATCAGAAGCAGGACATTCAAAGTCGGATCTCGAGATGGAGGAAGGAACTACAGTGACACCGACAATTCTGTACTCGTTCTCGCCTCTCTGATGGTACTCAACTTGAATATCAAAATGATTGGCAAGATGTGGTACTGTGTCTTCATCAACAAACCCCAATTCAAACCCAGACCCATAGAAATCAGAGTTTGTTCTCTGGTCATGCAATCTTCTGGCAGCAGGTAGGCCATCAATGAGCCAGTTGTAAGTGAATTGGTCCTTAATCAAATGGTTGACAAAGGCAGAGTCGCCGCCTGGGTACTTTGAGGAGCACAATCTCTTACATTTCTCCTCTTTCAACAAAGTCAACTCGAATGGGGAATTGTATATTCTGTCACCAAAGATAATGGCACCTAATGATTCTGACTGTTTAACAAGTTGTTCGGGTTGACAGAAATGCAAAGAATCAGCGTAATAATCAAAGGAGTACGCATACTGTCTGTCTTGGTATGAAGATGGTGTGATATGGTTGACTAATAGTGGCACTTGGTCACCTTCTTTGTATGTTGTTGGCGCAACACCTGGTAAGTAGAATCCATGGGCCAATTGGGAGGCGAGGAGACCACTCAATAATAACGATTGGATATTCAACATCGTTGGAGAATGACTGTGGTTATGTATATCAAACGCTCTCTCTCTCTATGTTCCTTGTTAAGAGTCTAGTCGGTTGGAACTCGGTTGGTTGGTTGGGTTTTATTTTGAACAGCTATTCTTTTCCAACTGTACTTTTGTCTGATCTCAGTAATTAAATTCTTGATGCGCGCCAGCCATGGATTGTCGGTTATTTACATTCTGATTCTGCAAACTGCGCTATTTTGGCAAGAAATTTGGCATACATAGAGTGCCCACTGCCTCTGAACTTTGCGCAATTATTACCACAGGGACCTAATTTGGAAGCATTTTGCACGAAATGAAAGTTTGAAGGTTCAAAGGACCAAGAATTTATGAAAAGACCTTTTGTTTTAGGTTTTAATCATTGGTCAATCATAATATTCTGATAGACAATTAACCAACAAAACTACAAGTTAAAAATATTATTTATTTAAGAGTACTAAATTTAACTTTAGGCCCGCTCAAATACCATGAAACCTTGCCTGCCCGTATCAAGACTTGTACATGTAGACAGATGATCTAAGTTTAAGAAACAACTACCCCCTAAACTTTCGAACCCGCTACTATTAGTAAGGGTTGAACACACGAGCACATCACCAACAGAGATACCACAGTTTGACTCTAGCGATCCATGTCCACTATCACTGCTAGCAATAGTCAATACTTCCCTATAATCCTTCAGATTGGTTCCAGACATATCAAAGCAGGGTTCGCTGGAGATTACAAACCAATAATCAATAAACATACAAATGCCTTTGATTTAGAGAATGCTCAAATATCTCCAATCGGTCAATCACATGCCATACCTGAAACATATGATCCATCCACTTACACTATCACAGCTCCTGTTTCCACCTCTAGTGATGAGAAGGGTAATATTCTCTGGAGTTATGACTTACTCAACTATGATTCCTATGAATTGGAAAACCTTCTAGAGAGAATTCTGAACGCTATATATACACGATATCTCTTGATAGATTCCAAGAAATGCAAAGTGATGATAGTCGAGCCTTTGTTCTTCCCTATTCAAATGAAACAGAGCTTAACTAAGGTGTTGTTGTATCATATGCATGCTAAGTCTGTGATGTTTTATAATGAGGCTATCTTATCTTGTATTGGGTCTGGCTCTCAGTATGGAATAGTGGTGGATTTGGGATGGTATCACACTGGTATTGTCCCCGTTTATGATCTTAGACTCATCCATAGATTAGCCAGAATAACGAAAAGAGCTGGCAGGTTAATCCACGCTGAGCTGAGGAGACGGTTTATGGAATTGGAGTTGGGGTTAGATAGTAAGGAGATGTTCCAGTTTGTTGAGAGGTTTGTTTTGAAATGTTGTTATTGTCGTGACTTGAAAATGAATAGAGAAGGATCAGATGCTGATGAGGCTGAATCCTTTCAATTCGAGGGGAAATCCATTCCTAACTCATTAAGATACCAAGTCATAGAATCTGTCTTATTCCAGCAGAACAGCGCCCAAATTGCTCAAGACACAGACACACAGCTAGTAACCACATTAATCAGCGAGCTTATCCCACAGCTAGACATAGATCTCCGACTCCCCTTATCACAGCGAATCATGTTCACAGGCGGTCTCTCATTGGTTCCTGGAGTCAAACAGCGTATCATTACAGAACTTCAAGAATTCGAAACTTCTCGATACTCTGATAAGGTCAAAGGTATCAAAACTATGGGTGCCTGGAATGGCGCTAGCTTGTATTGTTCTACGGTGTTGACGTCACGAATCAGTAGGAAGAACGAGGGTGATAAGGAGGTACTGAACGAGTTGTCAAGAGATAGTTTTCTGAACGATCGAGCGTCCAGTGCTGGTTCTATTGATTGGTGTGAGTCTTTGTATAACATGTCTATATAGTACAACTTAACGAATGAATAATGAAAATTAAGGACGTAAATAAAACGTAGAAAATATACAAGAGTCTAAACCAGGGACAACAAAGATAAGAAAATTGAGATAAACGCGGTCACAATGGTAGCTTCAACAGAGAGTTTCCCACCAACATTCTTATTAACTGTACTAGCAGAAGAAGATCCACTGGCAGAAGCTCTGGATCTAGAAATAGTTTGAACGGTGGCGGTGGTCCCATCTGTAACAGATCCGGTGAGTCCACCAGTGCCGACAAAACCAATACCCGTACTGGATGCACCAGCCATCGAACCACTGACGCCTAAAGTTTGAGAAAAGCCTGCAGCTCTCGTGGCTGAAGGAACTGTAGAATCGGAAACAGCTTGGATGTTAGTGTCATCGGTGTATTTCACTTGTGCTAAGGAGATTTCAAGATTGTCCAAATCGTAAACAATGTATGCGGAACGTAAAAATGAATCACCCATGATCAAAGAATTATCGCCACTGCTCATTATAGCCAAAACACATTGGTTAGAGGTAGCTGAGAGTAGGAAATTGCTCAATGGAGCGTTGATCTGCACGCCTTGGAATGAGAATGTAATGTTTCTAACGTCAGAAGCGCTGGTAGGACAAGTCATCATGTAGTAGCCATATCTTGAAGAATAAGTGGCGCCGACAGCAGAGGCAATACTGGCAATCAAAGCGGATGGGGCGTAAGTCAATGTGGTACCAGAATCCAACAAGGCTGCGTATTGGGTTGAAGAGACAGTCTTACCATTGAAAGAAACCCCTGATAATGTGACTTCTAACTTGATTGGCTTGGAATAACCGGAGTTTGCAAGAGTGTTGATAACAGGGATGGTTTGTAAAGAACCTGTGTACTTGGCGTGGTCGACCCCACCAAAGAGAATGTTTCCTGAAGAAGCATCAGCGGCATTCAAATATAAGGAATATACTCTTCTCTTGATCAAACCATCCTGGACCAATTTGGAAGGTAAGTTGGCATAAGTGTATGGGTTGGATCTAGCCAAGGAACCAGCATTTGTAGTCTCTAACCCTTCTAGACCAATTCCAAGGACACCTACTGAGGAGTTGGTCTGACTGGCAACTGCAAATGACATACCATCAACAGCTACACCGTCAATATTCAAAGTATCAACACCCCAAGTCCCTAATGCAAACGTGGTATCACCGTAAAGGATGTAGAAATCCGTGTTGTTGCTTCTGAAACTGGTCGACTTGGAAGAGTCGAAGGTACCGTAGGCACTACAGTCGATAGTGGCTTGAGATGAGGAAACACGCACAGAAGTGACGGCTTTGTTGTTGATTGATTGGGTAACGGCTAAGATTCCAACGTCTTCAGGAGAGGCAGCTGGGTTGGTATCTAATTTATCCTTCAAATCAGAATAGAAGGCCCCATCATCCAAGTTTCTGAACCTTCTGGTGCTGGTAGGAGAACCAGTATTGGAGCCAGGGGAACAGAAAGGATTGTTAACACCAGTAACCCAAAGATCCGAAGACCCAGTATCAACTAACACAACGACTTCTTCATTCTGGGAACCAATCTTCAACAGGACGGAATAAAACGTGTTTTGGTTCTCAAGAGTCATGAGCACGGTATTATCTTCACGCTTGATCAAGTCGAAAACAGGATCAATCAACTGATTGCTGTCTCTCTTAACTCGCGACTTGGCATCCTCGAAAGATAGCCCTCTGTACACGTCGAAACCCAAACTATGGTATCCTAGATTCTTAGCACAGATGATCTGTGAGTATAATGATAAAGCAAGTACTGATAATTTGAAATAGCTCACCATTGTGGCAATTAATGGTCTGTAATTGATGGAAAGAAGACCTTAAAACTATGAAGTAAGAGTGATATAAAGAATGTGTTTTTTTTTCTTCAAAAAAAAAACTATAATAATCTCTCTTCAAAATGACAAAGAAAGGTCCGGGTCTGAATTTTAAATGGAATGGATGTCTTGGAGTATGTCTAAGAACAGCTGGTTTAGTATTGAGTGGGAAGAATTCAGAATTTAAATTTGAAATTTTGTGGTTCGGGTCTGTTGAAGGTTCAAATCAACAAAATTTCGAGACTATTGATGTTCTTTTATAGAACTACGAGGTTTGGTTAATTTAATTAGTACTAAACTTGGCCATCAATCCAGCTATATTTAATTGCCCGCAAGTTGCAACGTGCTTATTTCATGCAGTTTGAAGAAAGAATTTATATATCTCATGCGCCTACTTTGAACATTTGACAAAAGAACTTTTGATTTCTACAGCCACTTACGTCAGTTAACAGTGGCAAAGATTTATGAGCCCTATATTTTCCTATTTAGGGTTGTTTCGCGGCGTATTACAGTCGACTTTACACGTGATCCCATCGTGCAAATCAAAGGATCTGACAAGACCCCTGGCCCTCTTGGGATCGACGTTTGATGATCAGAAATGTTCTGGTCCCTGAAATATGGAGATCTTAACCTGATTAATGTAAATATTTTGTTGCACTTTCGGTGCTCTGGTCCATGTGGTAATATTCTTCTAAGTTCTAGATAAGGGGGCTTCTGAAAGATCCCCTTTGTTTCAGTACTGTCGTATTACACCCCACTAAGCTGTATATAAGAACTTATATGCATTCATGTGCAGGCCGGGGGAGAACCAGCTAATTCCAGGTGAGTTTCTGAGAACCAGCGTGATCTAATTGAGTTCCTTCGCTTATATGGTCCTGACTCCTCGCCCTCATTCTCCACTGTCCAGCAGCCAAGTCTACACGGCCTGTGTACCATGACCACCTAAGAAAGGTGTCAAATTTACAGATGTGAAAGGTATTATTGACTGTTAAATAAATTATCACAGCCTCCAAGATCTAGCTGCCATCAGTTTGTACCAACCACCAACTATATACTCACAGGCTGTGTATTATTCATAAACTAGCTAATCTAAAGGTTCACCCAACGCATTCTCAATTTGCTCAACAGCCATTTTCTATAACTCGCCCAATCACATTTCCAAGAAAGAGACACTCTCCCTAACTGCTAACTAATCTTGATTCACAATTCAAATGGGTTCAATAATATCGCTACCTATTCAACTGGCAGGTACCTGGGTAGCAAGCTGTTGTGGGTCCTTATGCTTCTCACTTGTCTCTAAATCGGCCATTAGTATAGGCTCCAGTTTCTCCACAAGACTAAGCTATGCATTTTTACTATTACTGAACTCTTTGCTGTCCTGGATGATGCTTAGTAGTTTTGCTATATCGAAATTAGCATGGGTTGTTCCGAAGTATAATCAATGTCAAGGGTTAGAGTGTGGGTTTTATGCCATTCATAGGTTAAATTTTGCTTTGGGTCTGTTCCATTTGATCCTTGCCGGATTGCTTATAAAGGTCAATTCTACAACAAACCCAAGAGCAAATATTCAGAATAAGTATTGGTCTGCTAAGTTTCTTGTTTTGCTATTGCTTGTCCTCTCCTCGTTTTTCATCAACGATTCATTTTACATATTTTGGTCTAAATATGTTTCTGTGTTCAGTGGTGCTGTTTTCCTTTTGATTGGTTTAGTGTTATTGGTTGACTTTGCTCATGAATGGGCTGAGAAATGCATAGAGCATGTTGAAATGGACGACGAAGACTCGGAGATGTGGAAGTATCTTTTGATTGGTGGGACGTCTTCCATGTATGTTGGAACCATTGTGATGACTATTTTGATCTATGTTTTCTTCGCAGCTAGTGGTTGTTCGATGAATCAAGCTGCTGCTACCATTAATTTAATTATGGTCCTCATTACCACTGGCCTTTCGGTCCATCCAACTATCCAAGAGTTCAATCCTAACTCAGGTCTTGCCCAAGCTTCAATGGTTGCTGTATACTGTACATACTTGGTGCTATCCGCATGCTCATCAGAACCAGATGATAAACAATGCAATCCATTGGTCAGATCCAGTGGTGCCAGAACTGCTAGTATTGTTCTTGGTGCTATCTTCACTTTTGTTGCCATTGCATACACAACCACAAGGGCTGCTGCCAACTCTGCATTCAATTCAAACTCCAACAAGATATCGATCAATTATGATGAACCATTGAGCACTAATGTTATTACTTCAGAACCAAGTAGAAATGAAATGAGATTACAGGCCATTAGAGATGCTGTTGCTGTTGGTGCTCTACCTGAGTCTGCTTTACATGACCAAGGCTGGCTGTACGATGAGGATGAAGACGAAGATGAAGAAAGAGTGAGTGTTAAATACAGCTATACTCTCTTCCATGTAATTTTCTTCCTTGCCACTCAATGGATCGCTATTCTTTTGACAATGAATGTTGAACAGAGTGATGTTGGGTTTGTTCCTGTCGGTAGAACTTATTTCTACTCTTGGGTTAAGATCGGCAGTGCTGGGATCTGTTACGCAATGTACCTTTGGAGTTTATTGGCTCCTGTTGTTGCTCCGGAACGTTTTGGTTATTGATTTATTACCAACTTTATTATTACTTCTATTTTAGATTTTATAAATGAATTGTAATATATTTCTTATGTATGGCTTCTTTTCACCCGATGTTGTAAGGTTAAAGGTGAAGATCTAGCATTAACCCTAAATCATTCTCAAGATAGTCCTGGATCATCTCTAACACTTCAGGGTCGTTTAATCTTGGGTCTTCACTAAGGGTGGTAATATAGAACAATATTAGTTCTTCCCCTATGTCATCGGCTTCTGCTGTTGGTTTAGGAGAAGTGACAAACTTTAAAGATCTAGATTCGCACTCAACACCACTGCTGTCAAAACCATTAAAGACTATCCACTCCAAGACGTAGTATGGAGTTTGTGTCATTTCAGCCAAAGCTTGGTTGCTGAACAACATTATCTTCTCAACATCTCTTAGCCTGGACTCATTTCTAACTATATCCTCCACACAGTCCTTGTTATCTTCTATTAATCGATTCAAATCTTCTGGTAGGTCATAGTTTTTAGTGTAAACCGTCTCAACAGTCTCAGATCTCAATATTCTCAAGGACTTGAAAAAGCTAAAAGCCCAGACACATCTGAAATTCAACCCTCCATAAAGAACCATTAATGTTAGTAAGGCATCATAAATTGGGAAAACCCCTGAATCGTCCATTGGCTTGGTGTTGATCAGAAGAATGTAGTGCCTCATTGTTTTCAATATCAACTCTCTGTCGTCGTCATCTAGCTTTTGATAGTGACCAGTTCTTAACTTTGTGACTGCTTTATATAAAAACTTTTCAAAGTGCAAATTGCCTAGAATAAGAAAATAGCTCTCAAGTCTTCCTATCTCCCGTTCTTCAGATGTATTGATGTTGTCGCTGTTGTTGATTATAAGCTGTATGGATCGATCCAGCTCCTTTGAAATTATTTCAGATTTCTCGTAGTCTTCTTTAACAATACACTCCTTTGAGAGGCAGTAAGATGACAAAAGGATAAGGGATCTTACCTTATCATAGCTTATAATATCATTTTCCTCAGACCCTTCAAACTCAGAGGCAATCTTTAAACTTATGTCAATCAAAAAGTTCAAGGATATCCTTGCTTTTTCGTAAAATCCAGATAGCATCATAAAGAAAGACATAATTGTCTTGACTTGAATCAATTCAGTGATTTTTGTTGAAAGTTTTTGGTCTTTGATACCAATTTTATCAAGCAAGTGATGATTTTCAGTGATTAAATTCTCCTCTTGAGCATCAAGATATGGTATAATATATTTGAACTCTTCTGCACACTCCAATGGCATCAAATCAGTGATTGATTTGTAAAGCATATTAATTTTCAGGGAAATATCTTTACCTTGTGTTTTCTTTATTACTGTTGGACTAACTGTTAGCATTGAGTATCTGATTAATCTTGATTTAAAAGATTCGGTGTTTCTGGCTAAATAGCTCTCCTGAACAGGTAATTTCTCCTTTAAAATTGGCTTCAATTCTGAATTTTTCATCTCCTTGATATTTGCCAATGTCTTTCTGACTTCTGAGTATTCATTATCAGTTTCGATTCTCTCCAATAATATAGATAATTCTGCTTCTAAGTTTGATCTTAAGAACCCCTGTGCCAAAAACACCGTCATAAGAGGTTTTTGTTCTGATGGGCAAGTTTCACAGGAAAGTGATATTTGCCTGAGACCTGGGCCAAATTCCCCCCTTTCAATAAAAGCTAATCCTAAAAGTGCTCTTGAAATAGAATCTACTGATGATATTGATTTCTGGTCTATCTTTTCTGACAATATTTTAAACTCCCCTTGGACAAAAATAGGTTAGTCGTTATGAGCACTCTCATTGTGGTAAAAGTTAAGTATTCATAGGTAAATCTTATTACTCACTAGATTCAAAGAGTGATGGTGCTTCTGAGCCTATTATTTTCAGGCTTTCACTAATGATGAAACTTTGCCATTGTTGCAGTCCTAGTTCTTTCTTCAAGAGCTGAGAGCACATATTGTTTAATTATGACAATATATAAACAATATATATACTATATACATGTATATTGTGTTGAAAAAATCCGTATTTTTATAGAAAAAATTGATCAATTTTACGTTTTATATGTTAATATATATATTTAATATTATTAATTATATATTTAATATTATTAATTATAATATATTCTAATATATAATTAAATATAATTATAATATATATTTTATAATTACACGTAGATATATATTATATATATAATATAATTAATAATAATATATATTTTATTATACATTATTACAATATATAAATTATAATGTAATATATATATACCATTGTCTACCGTATGATAGCTTGGGTAAACTTAGATAACGTGTATTCGCAGTGGAGTGTAAATATATGTAACGTATTTATGAGACGAGGGGTTGAGACAAGAGGAACAGCTCTTTATATACTAGTTCAGCCAAAATGGCCAAGACCTGGAAAGGTGGCGAAGTAACTTGATAGAATCACTTGAATCACGTGATTTAAGTGTAGGGCTTATGCTCCATCGATCTGAACTCTGATATATATGTTCATGTAATTGATAATATTTGAGACCACTATAATTCTGAGAAAATACATAGGGTCGATACAAAATTAAGAAAAATAATTAAAACACTAGATGTTAAACCAAAAATAAAGAAATTAATATACGAAATCTAAAACTAAGATTGTATCCAAGCCTAGAACATCTGAATAAATAAAACAACAAAAGCCAATAAAGATGGAACGATCTTAGAACCAGTACCTTCATAGACAGAAAGTTCTGGAGCAGTAGCAGTAGAAGATTGTAAATCAACTTCAGGTGTAGTCGTGGCAAGAGTTGTTGGAGAAGCCAAAGTAGAGTCAACTGGAGCTAAAGTCTTGACGGTTTCTGGACACCAAGTACTAGTGATGGTTATGACCTTAGTACCAGTAGTGGTAATAATGGTGGCTGTAGTCCAAGAACTGGTCGAAGCTGTACAAGATGGGCAGATGGTGCTGGTGATGGTAGTGACACCTGAACTGATATCAGTAGAGGTTAAGGTGACAATAGTGGAACTGATAGTTGGGTCAACTGGAATGGTTGGAACATCAGAAGAAGTTGGAACAACAGAAGAGGATGGAACATCAGAAGAAGTTGGAACATCAGAAGAAGTTGGAACAACAGAAGAGGATGGAACAACAGAAGAGGATGGAACATCAGAAGAAGTTGGAACAACAGAAGAAGTTGGAACATCAGAAGAAGTTGGAACATCAGAAGAGGATGGAACATCAGAAGAAGTTGGAACATCAGAAGAAGTTGGAACATCAGAAGAGGATGGAACATCAGAAGAAGTTGGAACATCAGAAGAAGTTGGAACATCAGAAGAGGATGGAACATCAGAAGAAGTTGGAACATCAGAAGAGGATGGAACAACAGAAGAAGTTGGAACATCAGAAGAGGATGGAACATCAGAAGAAGTTGGAACATCAGAAGAGGATGGAACAACAGAAGAGGATGGAACATCAGAAGAAGTTGGAACAACAGAAGAGGATGGAACATCAGAAGAAGTTGGGACTTCAGAAGAAGTTGGAACATCAGAAGAGGATGGAACATCAGAAGAAGTTGGAACATCAGAAGAGGATGGAACATCAGAAGAGGATGGAACATCAGAAGAAGTTGGAACATCAGAAGAAGTTGGAACAACAGAAGAGGATGGGACTTCAGAAGAAGTTGAAAGATCAGAGCTGTTTGGAGAAAGGCTTGTTGTGGAAGAAACTGAAGCAGAAGAGCTGACAGTGCAGGATGCAGCTGGGAGCAAAATATGAGCAGTGTGAGTGGCACCTTCAGTGTTCATGGAGATAGAGCTGGAACAACCAGTGTAAGTGGAAGTGACCGGAACAATTGGAGAAGCAGTGGCAGCTTGGGTGAGAGAAACGACAGAAATGAATCTATTGACAGTAGATGAGGTCTGGGTATCATTGGTGACATCTGGGTCATTAGAACAGGAGAAGTGATATTCATACAAGTTGTTAAGAACATTGGTGTTGAGAGATTGGAAGACAGTGAGGTATGGTCTAAAGCCTGGAGAAACACCGTAGGCATTGATAGTGACGGTACCAGTTGATTGTTCACAGTCAACAGTGACAAATTGATTTGCTGAGTCATCCGTTTTAGGAAGGACCCAGTGGTTGAAGCTGTCGGAAATACCAGCCCTGATAGCAGCACAGCTAATACCACCAGTGGAACCATCACCGAATCTCAAAGTGTAGAGACCGGTGGTGTAAGCGTTTTCACAAGATGGCAAGAGAGTGTAAACTTGACCAGTACCGTAACTGGTGGACTTAAGGTTTGTGAAGAAATCAATGAGGTAATTTGCACTCTGGTTTGGAACGACAGGAGATAGACCAGCAGTGGCAGTAAGACCATCCCAGTTTACAGTCATCGGTCCAGGGTTCATCTTGCCAGCTTGAGCAAGATCAACTGGCCAGGTGGAACCACCAACACTGAAGACAACATCGAAGTCCATATTACCAGTGTAGGATGTTGGAATGGAGTCAGCGACAGTACAAGACAAGACAGAGAAGTCAGCAAAGAAGGCACCATTGTTGGCGGAGCAGGTGAACAAGTTAGTGCCATCTGAAGCAGAGATAGTCATGGAGTCTTGGTTACCGGTGGTACCAAGGTAAGTTCTGTAGACATCTGGTAAAGTCAAAGAGAATGATTCACCAGCCATTTCTGGGGTGACAGTGAAACCTAATTCAGCACCAAAGATACCAGAGGCATAAATGTCAGTGTTTCCTAAGGTAAGAGAGAGACTTTTGAAGACATCAGTACCAGTTAAAGCAGCAACGTTGGTCGTTGAGAACGCCAATACCAGAACAAATGTTGGGATAATCATTTTGAAAGTGAATGTGTATGATAGATAGACAGACAGAGAAAGAATTAGTAGACTTGGGCATGATACTAGTTCTTTTCAAAGTTGAAACAGGAGGATTTCTTCCTTATAAATACAAAAAGCTTGATAGTTTCTTTTTGCATCAGAGCCTCTGTACGCATGTATCAAATACATGCAAGTAGAGCATTTCTGAGACAGAAGTGATGAAATTGCAACCCGTTTGGGCAAGTGATAATCATATTAAGCTTGGTAGGTTTAAGACTCAATCTCGGAAAATTTCTGTTTCAGATCCACAACACACATCAGAGAACGTAGAACAGTACATAATCAATCCCTGGCGATGCATGTATATTTCCATCTCAAAACAAATGGGGGGTCTTGTTAAAATAACACTCAGTTGGAACTCTCCCCAGAGAGACAATTCAAACAGGGACCAACCTTAGAAAAGGACCAATCTTAGACAATAGATAAGAGGCCAAGATAGATTATAGTATATGTTGGAGAATATCTGGATCCATAAAGAACTTCATAACCATAGCAACATTACCAATTGGTTGTAATCGAGTACTAGATAATAGACCTTGAGGTCATAGTGTTAGAGTCTAAGCGTGAACGAGAGCCTCAAATGAAACTCGGGAGTCGGGACTAGGCATTACATCTGTTGCAGCAATAGACAGCAATTTGATGATTAAAATTGATGTGGATTCGTAAGTTGGAAACCTCAAAAGCAATAATATTTAGGAGAAAGTTACAAAAGTGTTGATTGTAAACCAAATCTGGTAATTTATGTTGATTAATTTTCCAACTTCATTATTGTTGATTTCTCACCTAATACGGAAATTAGCGCGACAAGCTTTGTTAGGTTTGGTTTTCCACTTGTGCCACTGACAGATACAGGCATATAGATGCAGTACAACAGCTAATATTATAAATTCAGTATCTAGGTATGTCAGGACTCGGGAGTCGGTAGTACTTCGACTCAGACGTCGTGAATTTCAGGTCTCGTGAATTAGCTAAATTGTCAGTTCTAAGAATCGAGATATGGATATTAATAGTGTATAAATTTAGAAAATTTGTGTTTTCTACATGTACTGATCTGCATCGGTGGTATTGGGGGTCTTGGATTTAGGAATCTCTGAAATCTAGAATATTTACAGAGTGAAGTTTACGGCGCGAGTGATCCTCAATAAAGATGTACAAGTTTGAAGTTTCGATATTTACGTCATAGTAAACACTATATTTTAATATTACTACGCACTACATATGGCATCTATCTAATCAATCCCGCAAGAGAAATCAGATGTTATCTCTAGCTTCTAACAAAGTCAAGTACCACTTCTTAGTTTTCAATCTGAAGGTCTTACCGTAGTAGATGAAAGGAACAGCCATCATCATGACCACAAAGTTGATGACAGCCAATGCAATGTAAGTATTTTCAGTACCAGAGGCTTCCAACCATAGGGAACAGGTGAAAGTGAAGATACATGAAATGGTGTTGTTGATGATAGCCACACAGACCATGGATTCCAAAATCAAGTCGGAGCCTTCCATGACATAACCCAAGGCAATGTCACCTGCAGAACCGAAGGCGAAACCAATGAAACCCAAACCTATATAGATAACAGGCTTAGGTAGGACTCTCTCAGTACCAATACCAAACATCAACAAACCAGCGGAACCAACAACAGCAGAGACAAACGCAAAGTACAATCTGAACTCGGCTTCCAGAACCCCATTGTTACGGCGGGCCATCCACAAGACAATGCGATCGGAGACAGTACCAGCGTAGATACAGCCAAAGATAGCACCAACCATACATGGAACATTCATGATGGCAACACCGACGTTGGAGAAGTTGTAAGGCTCGTCGTAGAAGTAGGTGTCCATGGTGGTCAAGTAGAAAGACAAGAAGGCATTCTGCATCCCCCAGAAGAACCCGGAAAGAATGACACTTGGAAAACAAAACATTCTGATGTTGATCCAGATGTACTTCCAGTACTGCTTGAACCCGGTACCTTGTAATCTGGAAGAAGGAGTGATGAGAGCGAATCTCTTCCAGTAGCTGTTCATTGGTTCGAGGGACCCGTCGATCAACTCCTCCTGGACATCAAGGTGCTTCGAGGACACATGCGCATCTTCCACCTTGGAGTTGATAGTTTTTTCTTCAGCAGTGGAATCTTCCGCCTTATGAGCAGAGACCAAAGTAGTGCCGTTGTCAATGCCATGGATAGATTGGCAGGACGTCAAAGGGGTTTGGTATTTGTGTCTTTCAAAGTAGGTCTCTTCAGTGGCGAAGATAATGACAATGATCAAGATACCAGAGAAGATTGCACTTAACCAACCGACCCATCTGAAAGACAAATTGTTGGAGATCAAGTTACCGAACAAAGGAGCCAGGTAAGTACCAATGGAAGTGGACAGGATATAACCAGTCAACACCGAGCCCAGCTGATGTTGGCAGTAAATGTCCATCAAAGACAATTGGACAGCAGCTTCAGCACAGGATTCAGAAATACCAATCAACAACTGGGACCAAAGAGCATCATTGGTGTTATGGGAGTACCCGAACCAGATGTTACCGATCATACCAATAGAGATACACACAATATAGGCAAGCTTTCTCCCGTAAAGGTAGGAAAACGGAGCAACAAACAATGTACCGTAACCAATACCGATAAATAAGATCCCAGCACCGGTATTCATGGCATCATAAGAGATACCATAGTACTCGTTCAAGGAGTCCTGGGAAGACGAGGCACAATTGGAAGTACCGGCAGTTAGACCAGTGATAATAGCCATGACCAGGAAATGGGCGTACTTTCTGTTCTTGGACCAGTTCAACGGATCGTTTGGAGAATCGGATGGCTGTGGAATTAAGATGACATCACCTTCCTTCTTCAACTTGTTCTTGTAGATGATACCATTTTCAAGATTGGTAGAAGAGTAGATGTTGCTGGTGCCTGGAATAAAGTCAGGGTGTTCCTTGTTAGTGTATTGGTCCATATGTGATTTTTTTCTATTGATTCTTGCGTATCTGTCTGTCGTGCTAGATTGATGTATCACTTATTGCATGAAATGGAAAGTTCTTTTTGCTTTTTCGATATTGCTTTTGGATTTATCTTACGAATCGGTCCAAAAGGTGGTAATGTGATGAACAAGAAAATGAACTAGGAAACAAAATAAAAACACACACAGACTGAGTCTAAGAAAACCTGAGAGAGAGAGAGTGAGAGAGTTGTTTGGTGGTGGTTGACTTCTGAACTCCAAGAACTCATAGATTTCAACATGAAGAAATGCTCTTTTTTTCTTTTTTTTTTTAATTTTTGTTTGTGCCAAACCTTTTGGCAATTTCTTCTTGGCTGCTTTTAAGATTTTGGTTGCGCGATCTTTCCACTGGCCTCGCGGAATGTCCAATGGTTTCTTAGATCAAACAAATGTCATTCTAACCGATAAGACCACATGCAACTTGCAAGTCGTACCTAAAAAAAAAAAAAAACATAGATTACCATTTAGATTTAGATTATCCAGCTTGATTATCCTTAAAACCCACAACCAGCTTGTGAGATTAAAATTTAAGTTACTCACAAATTAGTTTTCTGATCAAAAATTGTAGATATAATGTACTGCGTACAGAATTTTATCTTGAATCCTAAAGATCAAAAATGGCACAAATGGTACTTTATTCAAGATAAAAACCCCAAAGTAGTACCCACTACATATACCCGTCAACTTAAGAAAGTCCAAAAATTATCGATTTGCCACATAATTCGTGATAATTTTCTGTTCACAAGTTCCGAGTAGTTGTTACACTTTACAAATATTCAGTAAAAAAACAAGGAATACCATATATTTATCTACTTATTTATTTTCAGCATCTTGGACTCTACGCAAAATAGACTTGGCACCCTTGACAACAGTAGGACAGAAATGCTTTTCTAAAAGCACAACCTCGTATATCGTAGCAGCGTCTGGGTTAGATCTGTTTGGTGTGTTTTGATCAAAGTTGAACTTACCGTTCAAGATTCTATCTTCAGTACCGAACAACCCATTGATTTCATCATGACGGTTCATCAACTTATCGATGAACTTTAAGATGGCAATGGAAGACTTCTCAGGTGTTTGTAAAGAGGTCATGAATAGTCTTTTGGTGAAAGCCAAAGCTCTTTGCTTTGTACCGTTCTTGGATTTGAAAAAGATACTTTCAAGAGCTCTCAATAACAATTCAATTTCTGTCGAGATATTAACAGATGGCTTAATGAACAATTTGGATTCTAACGGATCAGCCAATCTCAAGGACTTGTATGAGAATTCAATATCAGCATTCACTGACAATTGATATAGAATGGTGTAAAGTGATTCAATGAAACCAGACAAATCCATGGTGACTTTGTATTGAGAATGATTGGAGATCAAGGTAAACGCCGTGGCTATACTTAACAAGATTTGTCTGATTTCCAAATTTGTTAAGTTTTCTCTCAATACCAACTCCTTAATGATCTCCTTAATGACTTCCAAGAAATCACCTAATAATTCAAAGTTAACCATATGCCCAACCTTAGAAAGACCCTCCAACAAGGCAGCGATTAATTCTGTTGGTCTCAATTTCAAAAGTTCCAAATACATTGTGATCAATAACTTCAAAATCTGGGCTTGGTATTTCTCACGTTCTTCTTCAGAAACCTTCTGTTCAGCCTTTCTCAACTCTTCTTCGATTTCCTTTCTTTCCTTTCTATGCTTTCTTTCCTTCTTGGACAAATGCACCCTGTCCTTCTTTCTCAATTTGATCTTCTCCTGTCTTTCTTCCTCAGTGGCGTTTGGATCATAGTCACTCAAAATTCTAATAGAGAGGAAGATATTCAAGACACTTTCATCGATTCTGAAGTTTCTAGATCTAATAGTCTTAGTCAACAATCTGACAATATCAAAGGACAAGTCACCTTCGTTATCCTCAGTCAACAAGAGCTCCAAGGTCTTGACACATTCGTTGAACATTGGGTCATTTCTGTAACCTGGTCGACAGATTCTTCTTATAAGAATTATCAGAACATCGGATCTGTAGTTGAATCCATGGAAAGTTGATGCCAATTCACATGTGGCTTTGATGGCCAATTGCCCCATGAATGGTTCCTTGACAGTATCGGAGTTTAAAGCGGTTAACAGATCAATATAAGACTTGTAATTGGCAACTAATTTTTGCTCAAAGTATCTTAGCTTTTGAATATCCTTAGAGACCTTTTCTCTCTTTTCCATGTCTGATAATGGTCTAATTCTGTATCCAGGAATAATGGCCTTCAAGGCTGGAACAATGGCCAAAAGAGAAAACCTGGAAGTGTTCTTATTTTTGGACTTGGCCATTCTTACTAATCTTGTTAGGGCATCGATATGTTCTTCTGGTTCTTCTTGCAATCTTTCAACCAAATCGGTAATTTCTTCCTTTAACTTGGCAATGGATTCCTCAGTATCAACTTCACTTTCAGAGTCTTCGGCAGCAGCAGCAGCAGAAGCAGCTTCTTCAGCAGGCTTCTTAGCTTTTTCTCTGGAAATCTTTTCATCCTCATCTTCTGATTCTTCTTCCTGTTCCTTTCTGGAAATCTTTTTCATGACTCTTTCAACCTTGGCACCTTTCTTAATAGGTAAGGTTTCAACTTCTTCAACCTGGTTGTCCAAGACACGTGCTTTGAGCTCATAGTCTTGTTCTTGGTTTTCAAAAGTTTCTCTTTTATGAGATCTTCTGGATTGAGTGACAGAGTGGTCATCGTAGACATCTTCGTCTAACCCACCATTGAAGTTTTTGGCTAAGCCGACTTCTAAAAGAGAATCTTCATCTTGTTTCTTCTTCTTTCTTTGTTCTTCCACGAATCTGGATGATCTCTTCTTCCCCATTATGATTCTTATGTTGGAAATGCTAGTACTATCCTGGAAGAACCATCCAATTAAAGGGCATCTTTCGCAGCTTTAACCTTTTGTTTATAGTATTTATTTGCATACAGATATAAATTTTTTTTCAACCGGCTCATCTGGCAGTCCGATCGCGACTTCCAAAAACGGGCATTTTTGTGTTTTTTTTTCTGTACATTGGGCGAGCGAGAGGGTCTGGACTCTGGGCAGAATTTCTATTAGTGTAATTCCTAATATTTATAATAAACAATAAACTAACATCCCTAGACCTGTTCTATGAACTAAGTACAAACACCACACTGAGGATAATTATTTACGAGATCACGCTGATACATTACCAGACCGATATCTCTTGAAATTCGATCTCTCACTCATAACATAGTCAAACCTATCAAATATAAGCATCTATACACAAACTGTCATGGAAAAGGGTAATCAACACACTCAGATCGAACCTTCTCTGATATCTGGTAGTATATCTGATGCCGCTAAGTCAACAGAACCACTACTGGAGACAATCACAACAGAAACATCCCCAGCTGTCACTGCTGCCAACAATAGTAATCAAAATAACAACAACAATAATGTTGAGATTTCCTCAAACACCTCGGTAATGGAATCAATACCACCCAACCAACCACAACCAACTAAAACTCTGAAGTTTGTGAACTCAGGGCCTAGTAACGTATTCAAACCAAAGACTAGAATGAAGCCAACTTTCAAGATCACCACTCAAGTACCATACCAACCACCAGCAACTGAGTCTTCATCATCCACCACAACTACTGCTAATATGTCCCTAGATGCATCTGCCCAGGTCTCCAGTCAAAGAAAGACCAACAGAAGACCGCGTATTGCTCCTAACGACAAATCGATAATCATAGAGCAGAGATTTGATTTTCAAAACAATGTGTTTGCTAATGATGATCAAACCAAACAGTACCAATTCCAAGAGCAAGTGAAAAGACCACCGGGTAGACCAAGAAAGTACCCTGTTGAGACAAATATAGTAAAAAGACCACAGGGAAGACCACGGAAGAACCCACTGCCTCTTGATCTCAACTCTTCTATGTTGAATCACGGTACTACTGGTAAGAGAAGGGCGTTTGATCTAATCACGATGTCCGTGCCTCCTTTGAAGAAGCAAGACACTACTGCTGTTCAAAAAGCTGACCCTCATCCTATTAAGTTTGCTCAGGCGATATTACAAACCACGGCGACCGCTGAACCATCTGCCGCTACAGTGATGCCTGTTGCTACTACTACTACAACCTCTGCTGACCGAAGCCATTCTAATAGTCCTGACCCTGTTCCATCGGCCCAGACACCACATACCACCAGTGTAAATGCTTCTGCAAGTTTAGAGACCTAATCCAGATATACATACTGCTTATATATCATATAAAATACAAAGGAGACCGTTGTCAGATTTACGGATTTATTGCACATAGAGAGAAACGATCTTTTCATTTTATAAAATTAAGATGTAATAGTATACAAGATTTAACAACAGGGACAGCAGCGACTACATGTTCAAGTCATTGGCAAAACGTCATGTGACTACATGAGCAATCTTACAAGTCGTAAAGATATCTTTCAAACTTCTTCAAGTACAATTGGGCCTTTTCTTCAGCATCTGCTACCTTTGGGTTGACGGTGATCTTAACAACAACCTCTTCGTTGACTGGGGTGGCAACCTTAGTAGTAGAAGAAGAAGAACCAGTGGATGTCAAGATGTCAAAGAGATCATCCTTTTCTTGGTGAATGCTATCAACTAAGTCGATTGGCTTGGAGATAGTAGATCCTTCAGAGATGTTTGGAATAGATAACTTGACTTGGAATCTTTCCAAGTTGTTTGGCAAGGAGACCAAGTCATCAAAGATGGAATCGTAAGCATCGGACTTGACTGGGTGCTTGCCATAAGCAAACTTCACAGATCTGTCAGAGGCGTCTTGGATGTATTGTTCGATTGGGAAGTAGCTTTCAGTCTTTTCTTGGAATTCGAAGAGGCTATCCAAGTTGAACGATTTGGTGATGATCTTTGGTTCGTTCTTTGGCTTAGATGGAGCAGCGGCTGGAGAAGCTTCGGACTTCTTTGGAGCTTCCTTTGGTTGGATCTTTAGTTTTTCAATATTGCTTAAGTCTAGCTTGGTGTTGTTGTAGATGAAGTTGGAGACTCTGTCCAAGGCGCTTTGAGGAATCAAACCCAAGTGAGCCAAGACATCACCCTTTAAAATTCTACCATTGGCACCAGAAGCCTTGATCTTGGACAAAGCATCTTCTCTGGAGATGTGGTGTTCTTCCAATAAAGCGGCGACAGATGGGAAGAATGTTTGTGTAGATGAGGCGGTTTGGTAAACACCTTCTTGGGCAACAGCAACAACTGGAGCTGGGGCTTCCTTCTTTGGTGCAGTGGTTTCAGCAGGAGCAGCAGGAGCAGTGGCTGGAGAGCTGAGATCTGGGACAGCTAAAGTAGCTAAATCGTCAGAAGGATCGGCAAGAATAGCGATAGGAGAACCAACCTTGATGTCTTTAACGCCATTTTGAAGGATAATCTTGAACATCTTACCGTCGTCTTGAGCTTCGACGTCAATAGTAGCTTTATCAGTTTCGATTTCTAACAAGACATCACCAGCACTGAAAGAGTCACCTTCCTTGACCTTCCAGTTTTCAATCCCACCAAATTCCATGGTTGGGGACATGGCTGGCATCTTGAAGACTTGAGCAGCCAAGGATGGACGGGCTGTATGTATGGATCTTGTTAATTGTTTGGAAAATTGACGAAGCATTGTATATGGTCGTAGTGGAGCTGCTATTTTAAGACTGGTCAAGTGAACAGAGGAAATGCTACTACGTGAGTAAGAGCCGTTGTTGTTGTTTGGTTTGGTATATCCAGGTGCCTTTTGGATCTTTCGATATTTTGCAACTCTGCAAGCTGTACGTACAGTAAAAGAGAATCTCTTTTGTAAGTGTATAAACTATGTGGGCGGGTCTACCCCCACCTATCCTTCTGCCACTAATGTTTGGGCAATTAACACTTTTTGTATGTGCAGTTGGAGAAAAAAAAATTATAAAGCGCGGCATCACAATCAGGTGACTTTTCACGAGGGCTGGGAAGCAGGATTCGCGACCACCTCCTCCTCCATCATATATACATATTTGACAGCTTAGATTTGATAACAGAGGATTATTCTTAGACAACCAACCATTCAATTCAGACAAAAAAAAAATATAAATAAAGACTCAATTGAACAGATTTAGATTCAGATTAAGTTTACCATCCCAAAAGATATTCACGTCTAAAGATAATAAACATGAGGCTATGTCCACTACAACAATGTCAAGCGGGAGGCGTTGCAACATGGCCACTCTACTACTTGTTTATAATATCTCTACTCCTTTTACCAAACCTTAGTAACTCCCTTGTGATCGAGTCAAAATTCCAACCAGAGATTCACAAGACCGAATTTCCATCCATTATGAATAACATTGTCTATTACGATGATTCGTCTAACGTTTTGGCCCTTACAGATAGAAAGCTTTCCTTATCAAAGGATGATGGGTCTACATGGACGGTTAAGTTGGAAAATATTTCAAAGATCTATATTGACAATGTTAAGAAATCTCGTGCTTTGGCCTTCACGGACTCAAAGATGCACTATATTTCTGATGATTACGGCGAGAACTGGAAAACTTTTGAGATTGGTAACAGTAAGGAGGGTAAACTAGGTACATCGAATTACGAAATCTCTGTTAACTCTAAAAACCCAGATCAGGTCATCCTAGGGTTGTACAACTGTGAAGGTAGCTCCTTTCTTGATTGTAGAAGGGATATCTACTACACTACTAATGCATTCAGCACGAATCCAACCATCTTGGTTAAGGATGTTTCCTATTGTCTATTTACAAAATCCAATGGGGTCTTTGATAAAGGTGATGACAGTAGATTATTGTGTTTGAAAACCACCACGGACAAAGAAACTGGGAAGATCACCAAATCTCAGGTGATCACCTCCAAAGACTTCTTCATCTCTGAACCACAAGTGGTCAACGATGTTGATGATATCCTGGCCAACAGCATTGCCATTGAAATCGAAGTGATTCAAAACTTCGTTGTTGTTCAGGTTCAGACAGCACCATCGTCTTCTTCTGTTTCCAATGCCAATGAGAATGCTAATAGGAAGGACAAAAGTGTCAGATTGTTCGTTTCCAAAGACGGTACGACTTTCAAAGAGGCTCATTACGAAGGCAACTTCAAACCAAAGATGTTTTCGTTCCTACCATCTACTAAGGAGTCGTTGTTCATTTCCTCGATGGGGATAAGATCAGCAGGTAGTGTGTTTGCTTCAGATTCAGATGGTTTGAATTTCAGAAACATTCTAGGCGATGTCCAGGGATCGATTTTGGGATTATTGACTTTTGAAAAGTTTGAGAAAGTCGAAGGTGCTTGGTTGGCCAATATTTTTGAAGGTTATGATGAGAATTCCTTCCTCCCACGGACAAGATCAAAGATCACCTTTGATGATGGCAGAAGTTGGTCCTATTTGAAAGTCACTGATGACGAGAACTGTAAAGGCGATGAAGAATGCTCCTTGAACTTGTTGTCACTGGAAGAAAGAAGAGGTGACGGCCAAGGCTCAACGGGTGCAACACCTGGGATTCTTTTAGGTATTGGTTCCACAGGCTCCGATTTGGGGCAGGATGTTTTTCAAATGAAGACTTACATTTCAAGAGATGGCGGGATCACTTGGACCAAGACTTTGGACAAGGCCACTGACTTTGCCTTTGGTGATCTAGGGAATATCTTGCTCACGGCTCCTTATAGTGAACAGGGCCCCGACGATCTCACTTCCACTGAATTAGATTATTCTCTTGACCAGGGTTTGACTTGGCAAAGCTTCAACATTGACACTCCGGTGGTGCCATTTCTACTAACCACTGCCATAGATGGATCAACCAGCAAGTTTATCTATGTTGGGCTCAAACCACAGTCCGGCAGTCAGATCGTCTATTCTCTTGATTTCGGAAAGGCCTTTTCCAGAAAGTGCGACAAGGAAGATGACTTTGAACTATGGTACGGTAGAACTGAGATGAAGTCTGGTGTCGACAAGGGACAATGTATCTATGGCCACAAGGATGTCTACAAAAGAAGAAAGCAATCTGCGGACTGTTTTATCAATAAGCCTTATGAAGACTTGAAGATTGAGGAAGTTGCTTGTGAGTGTTCCAACTACGATTTCGAATGCAACTATGGCTTTATGATGAACTCAAAGGGCGAATGTGTTGAGGATCACAAAGCCTTGTTGAAATTGTGCGCACAGGACAGTTCTAAGAACAAGAACGGACATTTGGTCTTGGAAACAAAGAGAAAGATTCCTGGAAATATGTGCAAAGGCGGTTCTCTCGTTGATGTGCCAGTGAAAGATATTTATTGTGATAGATTACAGCCAAATGACGGGATTGTTGTCATTCCAAACGAGTTTGAAGGTGCTATTACCTATTACTCTTTCTTGGAACACTCAACCACTTCCAATGACGAGACACTTGTAATCAAGACGTCCAAGAACCAAGTTTACATTTCTCAGAACGGCGGGAGAGACTTCACTAAGTTTGCCCCTCCTTTTGCTGACATAGACGAGCATGTCGAAATCTTGGAGATCAGCACAAATCCTTACTTTCCTAACCATATCTATCTCTTCAGCACAGATAAGACGCTATTTGTTTCCCAAAACAGAGGCTATACGTTTGACAAAGTTCTTCTACCAAGTGAGCTTTCTGTGCTTGGTTTATCCTCGTTGACATTCAAACAAGAATCTCCTGACACGTTTATCTTCTACGGAAACTCCAAGGAATGTAATGACAATTCGTTCTCCTCTCAATGCAGATCAATGGCGTTCATCACAGAAGATAACGGTAAGACTTGGAACGATTTGATCGTTGATGCCAGAACTTGTGATTTTGTTGGTGCCAGATACACCGAGTCCAACGCTCATAAGGATCTGATATTTTGCCAAGTCACCAACCAAGTCTCCATCGGGTCGTCATTGGTTGCTTCTACGGATAAGTTTGTTAACAAAAAGGACATCATCTATGGCAACATTGTTGGGTTTGCATCTACTACCCGCTTCACCATCGTTGCTGCTATCCATGAGGATGATTCTCTTAAGGCTTACGTTACTGTTGATGGCACGACATTCGCAGAGGCCGAATTCCCACCAGATTTCCAAGTCCAGAAACAACAAGCTTATACTGTTCTTGGTTCTGAGACAGGAGCCATTTTCCTCCACGTGACGTCCAACGAAAGACCAGGATCTGAGTTTGGTGGGATTTTGAAGTCCAATTCGAATGGGACGTCCTATGTTTTAAGTGAGAGATATGCCAATAGAAATGCAGCTGGTTTTGTTGATTTCGAAAGAGTGGAAGGTCTCGAGGGGATTGCTATTGTTAATTCAGTTTCCAATTATAAGGAGGCCATCAATGGTGCTTTGAAGGATTTGGTGACGAAGGTGACCTTCAACGATGGTGCTGATTGGGATTACATTCAACCGCCTTCAAGGGACTCTATTGGCATTCCGTACACATGTGTTGGCCAGTCATCCTTGAAGGACTGTTCATTGCATTTACATGGCTACACTGAACGTACGGATTTCAGAGATACATTCTCCTCGAACTCTGCTACTGGATTGCTTCTAGGTGTTGGTAATGTTGGCAATAAATTGTCCTCATATGAAGATGCTCATACGTTTTTATCTGCTGACGGTGGGCTGACCTGGAAGACAGTTGCTCAAAGACCATTCCAATGGGAATTCGGTGATCAAGGCTCAATCATTGTGATTATTGATAACAAATACCCTCAAACTTGGATCCAATATTCCTTCAACCAGGGCCAAAGTTGGGAAACGTTGGATGTTTCTGAAGAACCTATTAAGTTCGATGACATTGTCACTGTTCCTTCCGATACCTCCACCAGATTTGTCATCACTGCTAAGTCTTTATCCAACGATAAGTCCCAGATCTTCACTGTTGACTTTGAAAACGTCTTCTCACGTGACTGTGTCTTATCAACCAATGAACCAAACAATGACGATTTTGAATATTGGTCACCAAAGCAACCGTTCTCTTCAAGCACTTGTCTCTTCGGACACGAGGTCCAATACCTTCGTAAGTTGCCGGATAGAATGTTCTGTAAGATCGGCAAGATCAAGTTGTCAGATTCCCATAAGAAGGTCAGGGATTGTTCTTGTACCAAACGTGATTTCGAATGTGATTTTAACTATGCTAAGGCCAATGACGGTACTTGTAAGCTCGTTGGAAATGACTGGGTTAAAGATCCTTCAGAAGTGTGCAAGGCTGATTCCAAAGCTATCGAGTATTTCGAATCTTCCGGATATAGAAAGATCCCTATGAATACATGCCAAGGCGGCTTGGAATTGGATAAGCTCAATCCAAAGGCGTGTCCAGGCCATGAGAAGCAGTTCGATGAGATCCATGGAGGTAGACTCACCGAGTCTGGCTGGGGATTAGTGATCATGATTCCTTCCTTTGTGTTCTTCTTCGCCATTTGGTTTGTCTATGATCGTGGCATCAGAAGAAACGGTGGATTCCAGAGATTTGGCGAGATCAGATTAGGCGAAGATTATGACGACGATGGGTTGATCGAGAACAATACCACTGATAAGATCGTCAATACTATTGTCAGAGGTGGGATCACCACCGTGGCTGTTCTTATTGCTCTCTATCAAACTCTTAAAGCCATTGACAACACTTTGATTGATAGGGTTAAAGGCTTGTTTGGTAGAGGCAGAGCCAGAAGAGACTTTGGATACAGGAATGTCGATGCTCAAGATTTCAGAGATCATGAAGATGCAACAGCTGTTTTCACGGATACCAACAATTACGAAGCGCAGGATTTCGACATTGAAGACGATGATGATTTTGGCGATTTAACTGGCTCAACTGAGACAGCTACAACGTTTGTTGAAGAGGCCGAACACCAGCCTTTCAGAGACGATGCTGGTGGCGAGGAGGGTGATTTAGGTGATGTCTTCGGAGGTTACGACGATGATAGAAACTTGTAGTAGTGCTTGGTGCAACTCAATTTATAAAACGATTGTAAAATTAAGATTTATTTAAAAAAAAAACACACTAACAACGTAGTTCTATGTACATGGAATTGTTGTACAACAATATCGTCAATTGATAGCGTGTTCTATAAAGTATGTGCATAAGTTTAATAATTTGATCTAAAAGAACCAACTCCACCATCTCTGTTTCTTGGTGGCCTTAGATCCAAACTTCTCACTGATAACTTTATCAGCAGCCAACCCACCATTAGTCCCTGTAGTAGCAGACTTGGCCTTAGCTGCAGCGTTGGCGAAGGTCGATGTGAGCTTCTGCTTACCTATTTGGAACCCCATGGATCTCAGTTTGGCGACAATAGGAGGGGTGATGGCAGCTGTCAATGGAACTCTGATGAATACCAGGGATTTATGAAGGGCATAAGCAACAATTATTTCAGTGAACAATGGAGAAGAGCAAATGGATTCCCATAGGGTTTGTTCTGTTGGTGGTAATGGATCTGTGACAGGTTCACGAGGGTGGTTCAATTCGAAATGATCGTTGATTTCAGAGCTTTGAGTTTGGACAAGTGGCTCTTCTTTCTTGGTGATGCCAAACCATGATTTAACAGTGGCGAAGACATCATGTTGAACTTGTTTGACCTTCTCTGCACCCACTTGATGCACGACGAGGAAAGATAATGGGAAATCGATACAGGAAAGGGCCAAGTAAATCCCAAGAGCGGAATAACCATATTTTGAGACTAAAGCTTTGATACCCGTTTGTTTCTTTGTTGTGGCAGTAGAGGTGGTAGATTGGAATCTCTTGAATTGGAACTTGAACCTATTTAGGTGTTGTTGTTTTATCCATTGTTGCATGGAGAATTTCGTTCTCGAGCTCAATACATTTCTAAGTCCTATTGGTTTGAACATATTGGTGTATGAGTCTTTCTTTTTTGGGGTGTGTGGATGTGTGTGAATTAAAGAGTTTACAACAGAACTATAGGAGTTTGCACCCACCATTTAAATCTTTGATATCATATGAGTTGATCCCCTCTGATGGCGTTCAGCTATTATGACGGGTGTCCGGATGAACACTACGTCTAATGACAGTCGGGGTTGCCCTAGTTTTGAAATTGTGAAAATCCACACAGTAATTGTCACACAATATTTCCAACTTTGGATCACATGATTGAAAGTTAGACCCTTGTTTGACCGAAATTAAATGGCAGATAATGTCCCCCCCAAAAGAAAGGCCAGAAGGACCCATGTGAATTGCAGCAAAAAAATTTGGCAGATAGCAGCTAAAATAATTTTCAAACTCATCAGGTTTGTTAGATAGAAGAGGAAAGAAAGAAGGATTAAATCAAAAATATCTCAAGAGCAGTTACCAGTTTCTAATCTTCATATCCACACTACTAATATCGATGTCCACAGAATCTCAAACGCCAGAATCTACAATCAAGCCAGTCTCCTCTCAAGGTTCTCGTGTGAACGGTAAGAACTGGAAAATCACAAAGGAAGCTTTCCGTGTCAAATCCTTTTGTGTCAAGACTTCTTGGGATAGAAAGACTGAACAGAAATTAAAGGATCAACAGTTCAAAGCTAAGGTTAAGGAATTGAAGGAAGAGAAGGAAAATGAAAGAAAGTTGAAGATCCAGAATATCAAGGATAGAAGAGCTAAGAAGGAAGAAAAGGAAAGATACGAACGTTTGGCTGCTAAGATGAATGCAAAGAAGATTGAAAGATTGAGAAAGAAGGAAAAGAGAAACAAGTTACTCAAGGAAGGTCGTTAGATGGTATAGCTTATTCCAGTTCAGGGTTAAAGCTTTGTAAATTATTAGTACGTTTATAACGTTGTTTGTCTATCATTTATTATTGCATGTACATTATTATATTCAACTGTTTGTAGTTTCGTACGCAACCTTACGAAGACGATCTGAGGACTGTCTGTCCAACTTTTCATATAGACTTCCTTGTCTTTCAGCAAGGACGAGACCCTCATAAGTTTGTGCCACTTCATTAAGACTTAACTTTACTTGAAGAGGTTTTGATGACGGATCCCATTCTTTAGCAGCTAGTAATTTCCAAAGTGCCGATTTTCTATTCCTGGTGAATCCAATAGTGGACATATCAGATCTATGTAATTTGTAAGGGTTTACATCTCCTTGGCTGTCGTCCCTCTCATCATTCTTGCCCACATCCATGATAAGTTTCCTGTTGATAATAACTCTGGCCCTGCTTTCAACATAGAGCCCATAAACATATCCAATACGATCAGTCACTAGACATTTCCCCAATCTTCCCACCAAATTGTCATCAATTGCCTTACGTAGCCATTTGATAGCACCTGGAGAACTCATCCAGTCATCCTTCAGGTTACAGAACAATTCGGAGACAATGATCACAGATCGCAAAGCATAAGTCTTAAGCCCACATCTAGACAGGTATGTGTAATTGGAATCGTCCAACAAAGGATCAATTGTATCTTTCTTCAATTTGGAGGTGATGTTGGTGGCTCCCATCAACAGGGAAATTGCAGCCATTTCTTGAACAGACGCTAGATGCGCCCAGGCTTTATCTGACAGGAAGTCCTTCTTGATTAGTTCATAGGTTGTATAAGCGTATCTGTAATCACGGAGCATGAAGGACCAATCTGCTAGTTTCCTTATTGTCATCTCGTTAGATTTTGGAGGATATGATGATGTTGTTGGGTCATAGGTGTTATTACGGCTGTCTGATTTGCCGTTGGAACTGTTGCCAAAATAACGTTTGGATACAGAAAAGAAGCGACCACTTAGAGACTTCCTTGGAGTAACAACCTCGGTGTCCCAAATGGAGATGTTCTTTTCCATGAACGGTATGATTTTCTTCTGGATGATTTCTTTAAGGAGACGATAAATAGTTTTGATATTTGATAGAGGAAGTTCTTTGGATTCAATATGTGGCAAATGTGCGGTTTGTAACTCGTCTTCAATGGATGTCAAGACTGGTGGGTTTAATCGTTTGAAGTTCTCTGGTGAACGTTCGAGTTTGACGGAATCTAGGCTGGTAATCATTCCCAGTACAAAGACATCGATGTTCAATTCCTTTTTGATGCTCTCTCGCAAGACATAGGCCATTTTCTCTTGGTCTGCGTCTGTCTCGTCATGCACTACGATCATTAACGGTAGGATGTCATCGATGTTCATATAGCTGGGCACAGTTGACTGTCTGAATTCCAAGAGTTGATGCTTTGCATCTTCCAAGGAGTTATTGGCAGTGATGATCATAAAGGATGACACAGGGTGGTTCATTGTTTCAAACGGTGTGATGTAAGAGCTGGACATCAACTTGGTGAAGAATTTGATATAAATCGAGTCCTTCAAGATCTTTACTAGGCGAGGATTACCTGCTTGTTCTTCTTGAGATACCCTGTCAGTGATTGATTGGATGTATTCGTCAATCAACAGTTCTAAGCTTTGGTGACTGAACAATTGCATCGGCTGCTTGCTTACAGCAGAATTGGCTGTTGAATGGCCGATTTGAGCCTGTTGGACACTGGTCAACTCGTTCAATGGTCGTGTAAAACGTAGCGAGAAGTCCTCTGTTGTTCTGGAGATCAGCTGGGAGTCTTTGATTTGGAATTGGTTGATCACTTTATCGCCAAAAGGCTTGAGGAGTTGGAAGAAGGAAGGAAATCCAAAGTTCTCAGCAATGGCGTCCACTTCTGAAGAACACGATACTGTGACTTGAGGAGAGAAGGCATTCACTATGATTGATCGGCAGTCCAAAGAAGTTCTCTTTGGATGGAGCTGGTACTGAGAAATCAGTTCTGTGATGTCTTTGGACGAGTCCAGAAAGAATTGAATGTTACTGCTCGTCAAGTTGAGATCCATCATCTGGAGCAGAGGATTTCAAAGATGGAAATGGATATGGAGGCGCGAGAGAGAAGGTATTCGGGTATTGGTAGCTGAATGGAGGTGTGGATAGGATTCTGATGTAAGAACAGTAATATGGGCTCAATTTGTTAGTGAAGTCGTCGTCCTGAACATGGTATGAGATAGTAACTCTGAGGTAAACTACAGTAGTTCATAAAAGTCAATTTCCGCGAAATCAAGGAGTTGATGGGTTCACTATGTAGCACAGTGTAGGAGTTTATTACATCCTCTAAATACTATACACACTAGGTCTTAAGTAATGATTAAACCAGTCAGTACATTATAAGTGCTGCTTCAGGCGTCTAAATTTGTTGTGCCGCAAAAATAGCAACCTGTCAACAATAAAAAGGGGGTGATAAATAACAGCTTAACACAATATCGTGGTGTCGTCGTCTTTCAGTAATTTGTTGACATGTTGAGATTTTTTTTACCTGCCGCAGAGATCATCCCAACTGCCAAGTTCCAACCACATGGTCGGTTGACACGTGATTAAATCTGGCATGCGGAGCTAGCTTAACGGACCTAAACGATAATTGATGTATAACCACCATATTATAAAGAAGACTCCCTTCGCCTCCCAAGGACTTCAACCGGTCCCTGAATTTGTTCAACACCCACACTACTCCAAGAACAAATTAAAAATCTCAAACAAACACACGCAATCCCTTCTCTCTCTTAAATTGAACCAATTATCTCCTCAACTAGACTTATACCATCACTGATGTCACCGACGCTAATCATAGGTGCTTTCAAGGCCCTACTTGTTATCCTGTTCTTTATTCTCTCCTGTGCATCAATTGTCGTTACACAAGTCGTTGGTGTCCTTCTAAGTTTCTCCCCTGATCTCAAGGAGGGTTGGATTTGTAACACTAAGACCCATTTCATCATCTGTTTAATAACTTCATTCAAGTTCCTATCGTCCTCACCGATCCATCTCAACATCTCCACATCCAATCCAAAGCTAAGAAAGAGAATCTCCATCAATGAATCAGGGAATTTACAGGTAAACCTGTGTGGTAAGATTGTCGTCATAGCCAACCATCAGATCTACACAGACTGGGCATACATCTGGTATCTCTTGTTCAAAGCCAATGGTCTTTCCAGTTTTATCTACATCATGTTGAAGGATTCATTAAAACATATCCCAATCTTAGGCTTCGGTATGCAAAGATTCCGTTTCATCTTCCTTTCCAGGTCCTGGAAATCTGATCAATCCACAATGTGTGATGCCCTATCCAGAATTGATGCTGATGCTAGAGGCAAGGGCACTTCCAGTGGATGTCTAAGAGATCTATATGGGGAATTTGAAGCTGGGTTAAATAAGAACAAGACTTGGCCTTTCGCTTTGGTTTTATTTCCTGAAGGTACCAATATGTCCGCTAATACAAGAGCAAAATCCGATGCTTTTGCAACCAAGAATAACAAACCTATCTTCAAGCATGTCCTTCTACCTAAGACAACAGGCCTAAGATACAGTTTATTGAAGTTGAAAGAGTCCACCGATGAAGTTATTGATCTAACCATGGGTTATTCGGGTGTCAAATCCGACGAATATGGCCAGGATATATACAGATTAGAAGACATCTTGATCAATGGTAAGAACCCAGATGTCGTCTCACTCCATCTTGAAACTATAAGCATACACGATATTCCAATCGGTAAGCTACATTATAGTGACCATGAGGAAGAGGAGAAGGATAAGTTACTTTTCGAGGAGTGGGTTTTCCAAAGATGGGCAATTAAGGATGAATTAATGGACAAGTATTACAAGACAGGGAAGTTCGTAGACTCTGATACAGCCATTGTCCAATCTCAACTTGAGTATGAGTGGTTTAACATCATCTCTATCTTCATGGTTCCTGGTTTATTGATAATTTTGTCTCTTCTCGCTGGGAAATATTATAAAGTGTTAGAGCAGATGGTCGGTCTACGGTAATTCATGCTAGATCCAAGAAATTCCATTTTATGTACAGTTTGTATATGCAATTCGAATCAATTGACAATCAGCTTCCAGATTCAAAGTTGAACCCTGAAGCATATTCCAGATTCTGAACTAGAGGCATGTATAATACACTCAACTCATCAAGAATCAGGATTTGGTATTCGATTTACGAAAAACTCAACCTTTCAAGAGTCAAAGACAGATTAATCATTTGAATTATAGAAATTTGTTTGTGGCAGAAATCTAGTCTCTAGACAGAAGTTAGACTGTCGTAGCTACAACTTTTTATGTACTGTAATACTGAAAGCTATCTAGAAATATAATATATACGATATATGATTTGCAAGATCCAATGAGATTTTGGGAATAACTAATTTCTTTTGTCAGCAAAATCCGATATGCCGCTCTAAAATGACAGACATTATATAAGCAAGGATCTGCCAAAAAAATTACAAAATTGATCATCAAACTAATAATATTTATAATATTATAAATTGTCTCTTTAGATGAAGGCAAACTTTACCAATAGAAAGTGATTTGATAGCAGCTTTATCGTCCTTTCAGTTTTATATTCATACACTTCAAAATAATGGGTTGGTTCTGGGCTGACACTCCTAAAGATAATTCTGCTCCTCAAGAGCATCCTGAGATCTCCTCTTCCTCTGATATTGTACGTTAATCCCATATCTTTTCCGCATCTCCTTTTTTTCCAATACTCAGAATACTAACATGGATTCAGTCCAAATGTCCAGTTGATCATAGCAGATTTGCAAAGAAGTTTGCCAATAAGTCAAATGCTACTGAACAGGCAACAGGTCCTGCTGTCTGTCCTATGAGAAAACCAAATGAAGAAACCAAAAAAGCAGCCAACACTGAAGAAATAAATCCGTTGAATAATATGCCAGTTTTCATTCCTGCAGAAAAGCAACCTGGCCAAATATTAGACTTACCAACAGATCGTACTTTCTCCACTATCCCACGTGGTGATGATGAAGCTGAGGGTGTTTGGGAATACCCATCCCCACAACAAATGTTCAATGCCATGTTAAGAAAGGGCAAAGCCGAAGATATTCCAGAAGATGCTGTTGAATCGATGGTGGATGTTCATAACTTCTTAAACGAAGGCGCTTGGCAAGAAATCCTTGATTGGGAAAAGCCACATTTAGACAAATTACAGAACGACAAGAGAGTTCCAAGATTAGCACAGTTCACTGGTAGACCAGATGATATGTCACCAAGAGCCTTTTTCCATCTTCAATTAAGCAAGATCTTCCCTGAAAAGTACAGCACTGAACCACCATTTGATAGACATGATTGGTACGTCTTAAGACCAAACTCCCAAGGGAATTGGGATAAGGTCAGATATGTCATTGATTACTATGGTGGTCCGGATGATGCTCATGGTATGCCAACTTTCTTCCTTGATGTTAGACCAGCTTTGGATAATCTTGGTAACGCTGTGGATAGATTCAACCATTGGGTTGGCCCAATCCTGAAACAGGGTCTTGGTACCGATGAAAAGAAGAAATAGAGCTACGAATCAACTTTCCTTTCTCTAGAGTTTTGAGGATAACATAAAAGGCTGATCTACTTTCCACTTAAGTTATATAAAATCAACCAATGATACACAGTAGATACAGGCATTTTGAGTTATATAATTTGTATATAGATAGTGAATTGATTCAGCTTGATCAATGCATGTATATATGCAAGATCAGATTGAGATTTTAGAATCTTATACATGATCTTTAATGTTTTAACATATATGTGATTCATTTATTTGTAAAATATATTGGGGAGTTGGAGAATTTTAATTATATCTATATTGTTTAATTTTGATATACAAATTATATTAAGTCATCCTTATGTATATATATATATTATTTGCTATCTACGTGATTAAGAGCTACGTATAATAAAGATGATCTAAAAATATTGTGAAATATACTAATTCTAAAATACAAATAACGAAATAAAGACCAAAGTATTAGAATCATAGAATGACATGTGACTTCTTGTTGTGATCGGTGGCTGCCAGGGCAATATGGTTATAGATAAACTTTCTGGCATTATCATCGGGAAGAGGAATGAAAGGACCTTGTCTTGAATCAGGGAATCCAATCTTGATACCAGTGTTTGAAAGAGTGATATTATTGATGGCATCAAATCTTATGGCCCACTTGGTCTCACCAGTGGAAACGGCAAGTAAAATGATATGATTATAAGTCACAATCAAAGCCATGTCTTCTCCTGGCAAGACAACATGTGCTAGATATTCTTCGTGGATAAATCTACCACCATTAGCGCACTTTAGCCAATATTGACCTTGGGACTCTCTTTCATCATATGGTTTGATAATGGAACCCCGTGCAATAAATCTTGGGAGACGGACTCTGTCCAAAGTCCTGGAATCAAAAGCAGTCGTGGTGTTCTTGATCCCTTCACCGACTTGGTTGGCTAAATCAAAGAAACCAATAGCCGTCTTTGTTGGAAGTCCGATCAAACCTTTCCCAACACCTTTGAAGAAGCCCTTAGCACCACCAGTTGTAGCACCTTGAATTGGATCTAAAGCAACACCTTGAATACCACTAGATATACCATCAAAGAAGGAAGTGGCACCGTTGCCAATACCATTAAAGGCGTGTTTTGGTTTGTTCCTTCTTTGATTCAAACGACGACGTTCTTGGAATTCTTTATCCAAAGTAGCAGCTGTTAAGCCCTTGGCAATGGAACCAGTAACCTTAGCGAAGCTATCAGAGAACCCAAAAACGGTCTTTTTCAAGAAACTTAAACCGCCCTTAGCGACGGAAATACCCAATTCTTGAGGTCTATCGTTCATGACTAATCCTTGGTATGGTTCATAGAAAATATCCATCACCCCGGAACTGATGTTATTGAATAACCCAACAGGGTTCCCGATGAAATCAGCAGAACCAATGATCTTATGGATCTGTGAGAAGAACGCTTGACCGTAATGCGTTTGAATGGTTTGGACCAAAGTATTCACAGGAGCCTTTAGGTTCTCCGCCAACAAAGCGTTCAATCTGATCGGGGCATCATTGACATTACCAACAGCCATGGTAAGGATATTGAAAAAGTATGACAACGAGTTCTGACTTGAGGTTGTATCTTCAACGTTGACTCTTTCTGTGCGAACAAAGGAAATATTCAACTGGGCCGGTTGCAAATGAAGAACTTCGAAATAGACATCCCTTCCTTCCATAGCCATAGAATTGTCTTCAAGTGTGATGATGTCGGCGCATAACGAATCTTTGGACTTGAGATCCCAAATCGACCCAGGAAGTTTAGAGAAGTCCAACAACGCATAAATGAAGTCCTCGTCCATCTCTAGAGACATCTCTTGAAGTAGCAATGTGGCATACTTAATGAATAAAACACCATGGCTATCATCCTTGACTCTGGAGATTGATCCTGAGAACGCTGGGTGATTGTTCATCTCCTTGACAGACTGTGGAACAACGGATGGGTATAGGATGATTGGGTAGATACCACCAAATAGCTGGTTGTCCATTTGAAGCCATTTGAGTTTCACACTGAGAGTTTGATACAATTCGGAATCGTTCAATCTGACCTCAATGCCTCGGGCCGTGATATAGCATAACTCTTGGTTTCTTGTGTTGATCAAAGAGATACCTAAACCTTCAAACCGGAAAATAATTTGAGTGGAGATATCGGAGTCTTCGTCGACGGTTTTGAACTTCTCACTGTTATCGACTGATACCGATGAGTCGGCAACAGAGTCCACCAACTTGTACATACTTGAGGATTGATCGTAGTTGGAAATCACAAGAGACTGTGTGGGACCATCAGCGACGACATTGAACTCAACAATGAGGTTGGAGTTAGGGATCTTCATTGGTCTTAAGTTACCAATTTCCGCTAATCGAATGTGTCTTTCTCTGCCCTCCGCAGTAATTACCAACTCCTTCATTATCCCAGCTGGGTAGTCCCAAGAATATGGCATGACACTCTTAGCAGGAATACGGTAGTAAATTGGTTTGAACGTTTTCGAGGAAGCACCGTTGACATAGTTGTCATTCTCGTCCACATCTGGGTGATTCTGGTAGAAGACAAAGTCTTGGTCGGTAAAGTTACGTATAGAGTATGGCCAGTGTCCATCGGCATCTTCAACGTCAATGAACAAGGAAGTATCTTCCAAGCAGATAACAACCTTCAAGAGAACTTGACCGGTGCCCTTCTTGTAAACCTTCAAGTACAATTGTCCAACGTCTTTGATATTGAAAGGGGCGGACCAAGCGGAATCATCCTGTGAGAAACGGATTCTGATGAGCTTTCTCCAGGATTTTGGCAACTTGTACAATGGAACCATGCAGTTTGGCGAAAGAGTCATGATGTCTGGAGAACCAACAACGTTGATTTCAAGATGTTCTCTGAAGGAGTTCCTCATGACATAGCGTGGTGCAACGGTAACGACCCTGGACAATTTGTACTTACCTTCACCCTCCTTTACAGAGACACCAATCGAAGACTCCTGGGTATTGGAAATAGAAACATCGACCTGGTTGACCTGGCCAATGGCATCAAACGAGATAGGCTTGCTGACGTCGGAATTATCTAGCTTGATCAGAGCTCTATTCTTGTAGTCACCAATGACATCGTACGAGAACATCGAGGGCTTGGAAACCTTCGAAAGATGACTGTCGTCGTGTTCTTCTGCCTTATCGAAAACACAGGATTTCATGGTGTTCTTGTCACTTACAACAGACAAATTCAATTGAGTTTTGTTCAACACGACGTATGGAGTATATAAAACCACTCTAGTACCAGAACTATTGTTTGTGGTTGGTGTGTAATGCAACCCAATGTTCAAGCGCTGGCCATCAACATTGTTCATAACCATGGAGTTTTCTCTTTTATAATCACTGGTATGTTTGGCATTGATAATGGCGAAATCACTCTTTTCAAACCCGATTCCATCTGGTTGGATGCTCAACAGAAGAAAATGTTTCAAGTCGACAACATGGATGGCACTGGTTTCGCCCTTTGCTAGCTTGTTCCTCCAATCCTTCTTCAAATTTCTGTCGTACACTCTGTAAGAGATGTCATAAGGTAAAAGATTCTCCACTTCCAAAGGAGGGGATATAACAATCTGCATGTGCGGATAAATCTTGGACAAAGGCTCTGTGTGGTCAAATTTGGCTTCAACCTGGAAATAGAAACAGGTCTGATCGTCTTTATTAGATGCTGGACACTTCACTGCAACAACGCCGTCGGTTACACTTCTCCAGAATAGGCTCTGTTCGGAGTAATCAAATTGGAAACGAATCTTTGGCTTGATTCTAAAGGATCCTTCATAAACTTGGTCAATTGGAACGGCCTTGGAAGTGTCTGAGTCAATGACAATCTCATGTTCTCCCGATTTTATGAAAAGAGGGATCTGTGTGTTGTTAATCAACGTAACGGTTGATCTCAACGTGATCATCTTCACATTATCCTCTGAAAGCTTGATAACAACCGCAATTCTATTATGAACACCGTTTTTAGTCGGAGTCATCATGAACAAAGACTCACCTTGGTTGTCAACTGGAATATCACAAACATTATCGTAGACAGAATTCTTTAGTGTCAACGACAAATGTTCCTTTTGGTGTGATCTGTTGAGATTTTCACGCATCTTCTTCCAATCTTCAAACTCCCAATCTAGCGAGTTTCCTTTTTGGATCAGCGATTTAGTGCTTTCCTTGTCCTTCGATGACCAAACTTCCACGTCAAACCCGGTCTCGTTGATGATTCTGTAAGGTTTGATCTCACCACGATCCTTGATTTCGTTCTCACCGGAAATCGACGAGGCAAGCTGGGATAGAAGTGCGATAGATGAAGAGGACAAGCTTAACTCGGCAAGTCTTTTGGAAATAAACTCGACATTGAGTTTGGACTTACCCCCTCTTGTTCTGGAGATGTGCAAGGACAAAGGCCATGGATCGACAAATGACTCCCAAGAAGACAAGGCGTAGTTGTAGATGTTTACCAGGGATTCGATCGAAAGATCGGCTTCCAATTCTGTGGACCAGTTCTTAGCCACTGCTTGGAATGGTGAAACGGCCAAGTCCAAAACCGGCAATTCGTTGACATTTCCAATAAGAATTAATCTGAAACCATTGATGTCAGCTGTCAAATTCTCGCCCTTTATCAAGATCTCGGGCTCACTGGCGAGTTGACGTCTTCTCATATCAGATAGAGCACTGGTGATCGTTGGGGCATACTTGGAGATCTTTCTTTTGAATTCCTTTGTGAATGCAGTGTACATTGGTCCTTCATCCTCGTCCTTCACAGCCTCGACTGGCCCAGACTCATTCGACAATTCCATCACTTTGTTAAAGATGGAGATTGCAAGTTTGATATCGTTCAAAGAAACTCTCATGATAATCTGGTCACACGACAGCTGTATCTGAGTCAAGAGATTTTCAACCGAGCTGTTTCTTCTATCAACAGTAAGAGAAGATGAGAAATCGTCAATGATACGGATTCTATTAGTATCGTATTGGTTCATGCTCACCAAGAACATCCCAATATTAGAGGCACTTACAGTGAAAAGTCCCTGGCTTGAAGCCAACAACTGTTCGATCTTGAAAACAACAGCTTCCGAAGATGTGGAGGTTGGATCCGCCAATAGGATCAAAGAGGTATTCATCACATCAATGGTGAAGTTAAACTTTGATTCTTCACCAGATGGCTTTTCTGGAACACCAGAAGCAGTGGAAATGATGGACTTCCTTTGGCTTATACTGTTTTTAGAGTTATCAAAAAGATCGACATTTGAATCTCCAAGTGCCTCTTCCAGCTCTTCATCTGGAGATAATGTGCTTTCCAAACCGTAGTCTATGAATGATTTCAATGAGAATAAATAATCTAGAGCCAGTATGACCTTTGGACAATTCACTCTAACAACAGCAAAAGTTGTCTTGTCGTCATTTGGTCCTTCGGTAAAGATTTCAACTGAGAATTGGTGGCCTTCTTCATCAGATCTTGGTGAGATTTCGGTGAATTGACTGTCATTGGATGGTCTAATGTCTTCAACAACTAAGGAGGAGATATAGAAGTTGGAAGAAAATTGGGTGTTATGCTTCTGGGCAAAAAACAAGCCGATGTTCTCCAATGTGAATCTGGAAATTCCTGTGGAATCAAGTTTGGAAACCTTTTCAGTCTTGTCATGAAGCGTTAATGAAACTCTGGAACTAGCAAATCTAAAATCAATGGACCCTTGATTGGAATCAATATCGGAATTTGCGGATGGTTTCATGAGAATATTCAACCCTTTGTGATCTGTCTTGTATGTAGCCTCATGAGTTATGACATTGTTAGCGTTCAGGGCGGCCACTTCAACACCAGACAACGATTCTTCGGAGTTGTCAAAATTGAAAACATTCGGAAGTCTTTGAGACAAGGCGTAAATGTACCGAAATTGGGTTTCAGTAAGATCTGCATCGATATCAGATAAAGAACCTGTAATCAAGGTCTGGAATCTGTCAACCGGATCGGTATGGTGGTTGATATCTAGCACAAGGTTCATATTTTCAATAATGTCCAAGGCCTGAACCTTACCAGCCACATGGAAAGAAGAGGTTATCTTAGCCGATCTCAATCCATACTCAATCTGATTGATTAGACCTTTCACGCTATCCTTGGTGAACTGATTATTAGCCTGGAACTCACCTAGGTAAACCGTGATATTGTCATATGAATTGCTTGTGAGACCAACCAATTGGGGGAACACGATGATTGGTGTCTTGACTTTGATATCAAACATGATCCTCTGGTCTGGAAGAACTACTTGGTTGAAGGCTTGGATCCTGGCATTGTCGAAGTAAAGCTTCATCTTGCTGAACTTATTCAAAAACCCAAGAATTTCCTTTATTGGCTCTTCAACGAAGTTGATTCTCAATGACCCGGCTTCAAACAAGAATTTCGATTGATATTCGGAGAAGACTGGGGAATTCATGTCTGTGGTCTCGTAGGTGAACTCTGCCATCTCATCGCCATCAAAACTTAACAACTTTCTTAAAACAGATTCTCGAGGTGAGCCTTCGTTGACTTCGTCGTGTAAAGTCAAGGCGCCCAATTTGGAATACACCTTCAATTTCTCAGGCAAAACCAAAACATTCACATATGCTGTTGAGAGGTTCATTGTAGCAAGTTTGATTCCCTCGTCGTTCAATACAAGCATTATGCTGTCAAGATTGATATTAACCTTTATCTGCTCGGCCATGCTGTCGAAATATTCCTGGTTAGCTACCGGTTGCGATGGAGGTGGTTGTTGGTTGGGATCCGTGAATGTTGTCAAGATAAAATTGAGAATTGTCAACAAACTTGTTCTGGTAACAACCAACTTCAACTGGGAAAGGTTTAAATCCACATTCTGATCAAAGATTTCAGAATCTTCGCCATCAACATTCGCTATTCTCTTATTCCGGGAGTACTTCATACTGAAAAGATCTATCCTTTTGGTGAGTAGTTCATCCTCGGTAAAGTTATCAGAAGATAGCAATTTCTTGAATTCAGCAGGACCAGACTTCTCGACCCAATCTTCAACGTTGATCTTGGAGAGAGTTAAGTCCACTTCCATATCGCCGTCATTGGTTCTGAAAAACTCAAGATTGAATTTTTCTGCCACCAAGTCAACAATTTTCTTTGATTCCATACTCTTGCCATCGATTGTTGTTGGATCCATGTTCCCAATCGGTTTGCTTTCAAGATCTGTGCATTGTGATAGTAAAAGTTCAACCTTATCCACGTCAAGCTCCAACTCAAACATATGTTGGTTCCTTAACAAATCAGATAGTCTAGATTTTTCGGATGGTGAGTCTTCACCTGTTGTAGAACCAGGAAATTCGTCTTTGGCATCAGAGAATTCTTCGATGCTTAACGTTGAATGTTCAGTTAGAGCTCTCCCTAAGCTAAAAGCCACAGGAGAAACAGGGTTGGAAGAGCCTTCATCAGTATCAAGCTCTTCGATGGCAATGGCGTCAAGATCAGGGATGCACTTGTCAATCAAATCCATCATAACCTTATACTGATAATCGTTTATTTGGGCAGCAAGGTTTGGTAGGTGTGCCTTTGACTTGATCTTCGCCAGGTTCAAGGACGAAGGCAATATAGAAACCTCCAATAAAACTGACATATCAAGTTTCTCCAAGATCAATGCGGGTTTCTTGGCTTCAGATGAATGGAGTTGTTGGATTGTGGATCTGATATCAGACCCAATCAACACCTGAGTATCTTGTAGATGCAAATTGAATTTATCGTACATCAACTCGTTTAGTTGCTCGATATCAATCTGTGAATACTCTTCTGGGGACAGCTTCCTGATTTCTTCAGATTTGATCTTATCAGCCAAATCACTGACCAAACTAATATGACCAGCATCAATAACAGCACATGGTGATTGCCAGGACTTTGGATCCAATGGAAGAATAATCAAAGGAGCGTGTAAATCAAGTTTGGCATTGATAGTTTTGTGGTTCTCCCAAATAGACTCGAGACCCATTCTGGTTTGTGTTGTCAAGCCTTCAACGGTAGCTTCAGCGGCAGACATGATGGCGTTAATTGTTTCCAAATGAATTTTGGGTGGGCTGAAAAATCTGATGATCTCATTGAGTAGGTGAACATGGTAGAAAACAGTGATGCTTTTGAGCTTGGCTATCAACTCTGAGTCAGCAGAACCATCTAAAGGATTGTTTTCAAACGAAACTTGGAAAAAAGGTTGTTGTGGTTTATTTTCATCAATAGAGTTCTCAATAGTGTTGGAACTTAAAGGCTTTGCACTAATAACGTCCTTGTACAGAGTAGTCTCTGTGCCATCAACCACCTTAAACTCTTGTAAAGTGAAACAAGAAAGAGAAGAGTCTGGTCTTTGGAAATGTTTTAATGAACAGTCATCAAAGATAACCTCAGCTAGATTCGTTCTGTCGTTACCGGTTCTAATAGTGAATCCACCTCTCTTCAATCTTGCAGAAAGTTCAAAGTTTACACGGTCTCGTGGGACAACCACAGAATCAACAAGCGCCTTTGCTTCGTCATATTCAATAGCACTGAAGAACTCGTCTCTTTGTTCATCTGTGATGGCAAAGGTCTCATTAAAGCTCGATTCGGTGGCAGTGTTCCCAGTCCACCAAGACAACCAGCTGTTACTCTGAACTTGTTTCTGCGTCTGTTCTGAAACCTTCTTCAATGCGATCTCAGCAGCGGATCTGTGTGAACTCTCTTTTCTTAACTCGTTTCTTGCCAAGGAACGGAAGAATTTGATGTCTTCATACAAAAGTTCTTCTTCGAGAGATTTCAATGATTTTTCATCTTCAACTGACAAGGTACTATTCTGTGTCAGTTTCAATTTTCTCTTCCAAATCTTGATGTAACTCTTTCTCATGTCACGTCTTTTCTTAACAAACTCCCAACTCCAACGGTAATTTCTATCATGAATCTCACTTAGCACTGAATTGGCAGCGTATTGGAACCATTGCTTGCTATTACCTTTCAAAGGAACAGAAGGCTTGAATCTCTTGAACTTGTGTGTCTTTGTGTACCAGTGGAATTTGGAAGCAGTCCACAAAGCATCCCTGTATTGTTTCGAGTCTAAATCCACAGAGAATTCTTCAAAAAAAACTTCGGACTTAATATGAGGCTGGTTCTCAGTTGCACCAAGTTTATTCACTGTTAAATGACCCACACAACTGACAGGTCTCAAAACAAATTGAGTGAACTCTTCATATCTTGATAAATTCTCTTCGTTTATAATGGATAGTTGAAACTTCTGTAACAATTCTTCGTGATCGTCCACATAGATAGAATGTGACTCTGTGTTCCAATAACAACACAAGGACTTCATTGTCAACAATTTGTGTGTCAAGCTCTTGGATACTGAGATGAAAGTATGTTCCCACATCTCATCTGTAGAAACCGCGGATAGCTCATCCAAAGTGACACCAATGGCGTATGGATTTTCACTAAACACATTGTCCATATCTTCGTATCTTAAATGAATCCGTTTGATCTCAAACTGTAGGTTGTCAGTTATCTTGGTCAAAAGACTTTCCATGAAGCTTTCATTCTTGGCTGTTTCTTCAGATGATAAGTTATTGTTTGGATTGGCCTTGTCACGTATCTCCAACTCAGCCAACTTTCTAAACTTCAATGCCAATTCTCTCGCCACTTCTTCTCTTGAATCATATGTATCTGACAAAATAGGTGTTGCAAGTAGGTAGACATCTTCAATTGATACCTTGACAGGTTCAGCTTTCAAGTTGGACCATGGGATCTGTAAGGTCAACTGTCCCAAGTGACCAAACTTTACATCAACTGGCAATTTCAAAGCATCAAGGGACTCTTTCTTCAAACGAAGACCTTTCAACTTAACATCACCGCTCCATATACCAATGTTCAATTGCTTGGGATCAAAGTTCTCAACATAGTCACCAAGAAATCTATTGAGAATTGTGGCGGCTAAAGACTCAAGCATGTTATGAATCTTGGATTTGGCTCAGATAAAGTACAGATTGTTGGATAGTAAGGATATATTGAGTCTTTTTGTTTAATACGATAGTTAAAAACGCTGGAAAGATTGTCTTAAGTCACTATTGACTAAATGATGAAAGGTGGCCCATTTCAAGTGATAATTCTATCTAGAAATATTGATGTTTGCTTGAAAGTTCACAAAGCGCGGAGATCTTGATCACGTGCTACTGACTACGAACTGGCAATTTAAAATATATATGTACTGTATCTATTTACAAGGTTTCCCGATCTAAGTGTTTTATTGCCCATTCTATTGAATCATCTTTTGAACATGGCCAGAAACAGGAATGACATGTTCTTCTACTAGCTTCTTTATAATTTGAACAGTCTTTGGAGAAAAGTTGCTCAACTTTTGGACTTCAATTAATTGGACAATCTTCTCACTAAGCTCCTTATTATGGGAACGCTCTGCTAAAGAAAGAACGAAAAATGCAGAATGTTTGTTGAAATTCTCCTTGAATTTACCTGTGGCCAGTAACTTATCTAGATACTCCATTGCTTTAGCAGGAGATTTGCTAGTTTGGAAACCTTTGAATAGAACGGACCACATGTTATTCTCCATTGGAAATCCAGCGTCTTGGTACTGCTGTAAGTATAATTCAGCTTTCTTGATATCACCGGAGTTTAATTGAACTGAAATCATTGAAATGTAAGTGGCTGCTGCCGCTTTGTTGTTTTCACGCAAATAATCAAAAACTAGCTCAGCTGTTGGTTTAAATACGACATTCTTGGCGAGGAATATCATGATGGAAGTTGTAGTCTGTTGATTGGCTTCAATTTTGTTCTTCTTCATGTCTTTAAGGAAATCAGAAATCAACTCAATATTTGGTTTCACACCAGCCTTCTGGTAAAGTTTGAAAGTACAATCTAGGATGATAGAGAACGTTTCAACATCTGGACTAATGTTGAATTTATGAATATCCTTTAACAAGGACTGAGTAGCTTCGTAGTTCCCCTTGATGGCAAAGTTGTAAAGCATTCTGTTGAAGGTTTCAACTGGCATGGTAGTATTTTCTTTTTTCAAGGCTGCTAGCTTCTTGTTGACCTTTTCAACATCGCCTATTTTAGATAACCATTCTAAATGAGCGAATGCAACTTCGTGAGAATTTTCCAGTCTTTTATCGCTGGTTAAGCGATCAATGATCTCAGATCTATTGAATTTAGAATAGACTCGAATCAAAGTGGCATGAGTTTCGTTCGTTCTCTCGATGCCAGCAGCTCCCATTTCACGTAAAACGAGTTCGACTTTCTTAATCCTGTCAGAACCGGACAATGAAACGGCTTCTAATAAGAGATTCCAACCCTCGATGGATGGTTTGATACCAGATTCGATCAATTCGTTCCATAAGCTCAAAGAGAAATCACCTCTGGATAATAAGTTGAACATCCGCATATAGGCAAGAACAGTATCCTCGGTTAATTTGGTGCCACTCTTCTCGGAGATAGTACGGGAAAGAGCCAAAGATGTCTGAACCTTCTTAAAGTTACCTAGCTTAGCAGCAGTCATGGCTGACTTTATCAATGTGATGGAGTTTGGCGTCATTTCAGCATAAAGTAAGGTACGCATTTGTTCTCTAATAAAATCATCTATTTTTGGATCCAACTTCAACTTTCTTAGGGGACCCAGAATAGTGTTTTGGGATGGTAATGATTTAGAATCTATGAGTTGTAATAGATGGTCCTTTGATGCCTTACTGGAGTCCTTGGTGTACAAGAAGTAAGCAGCAACAGTGAAGGAGACTATATCTGCGCTCTCCATGTTCTTGCCTTTGGTAGTGAGGATTTGGCGGTAATTAATAGCTTGGTTTAAGGCACCCAAGTATTCCCCGTCTTTAATTAATTGTGACATGATGTACGAGACATGAGTGAAGTGCACGACATTGTGCTTCTCTAAAACGGCAATAATCTCTTCTAAAGTTGGTGGAATGGGGCCAGTTGTAGTGGAGTGTGCTTCTCTGTTGGCTTTCTCGAGAATAGCAAGCCCTCTGTTACCATATTCTTGGTAATTGATCACTCCCTTGTCAGCATTGGCACTTAGGATATGAGTGAATTCGTTGAAGGTTTCCTTGGAACTGGCGTTTTTGGCTAAAAGGGCGTCGACAGATGATAAATCTTTGATTGATTGAGCCTTGACTTCGCTTGAGTTTAATCTTGGTGCTCTATAGTGGTTCTTGTAAGGCTTCTTAGTAGTTGGTTGAGGTTCAGATTCACCCATAGAAGTTGATTGTGATCTGATGGTGTTGACAACCGCTGGCTTAGAGGCAGATGCTCTGAGAGTGCGAGCAGCAATTGTTACTCGTAATTTGTTTAAGCGTAGCATGTAGGGAAATTTACAAACTGTGAAAGAACCAATGTGCTGATTGGTTTAAATGGTGTTGAAATGAATCGAGGCCGATAAATTCTGACTTAATGTTTTTTTCGGTTTTTTCCAGCGACCAAAAAAAAAAATATTGGATAAACTAAAGTTCCAGAATCCATGCATTCCGACCACGTGACTTGTAACCAAGACCAACCTCTATTATTACCTATTCTCTATACATACTAATAGAAATTACAAACTGTCAATGTAATGTTAAAATAACTAGAATATGAAATTTTTTAATGAGGCAATAAAACTTAGAACATACTCAACCAGCTGAAGTACTTAAACCACTTAGGTTCCACAAGAATACATTTAGCAGTGGCGATAACTTCTGGGGTTTCATCAACAGTTTCAATATGACCAGCTATGACTACTTTTCTTCCCTTACTTTCAACTACCTTGGCCTTCAATAAGACAGTGGCATCAGGCTTCACTCTATCTCTGAAATCAATTGACAACTTGGCTGTGACCCCCCTCTTACTTGGTAGATGTGGGAATCCACAGTAACATAAAAACTCATCTAACAAGGTTGAAACTACGCCATTGTGGATATTACCATCATAACTTGCAAGCTTTTTTCCTAAGTGGTAGTACGCATGCAACTCCTGATCTTTCTCATTAACAAAGGGTCTATTTCTAGGTGTTGGGGACCGAATAGTAAACCTTGACTGACATGATTGGTTTGGTGAGCTTTGGGGATCTTAGAAGAGTGTGTAAGAGTGGTGATGTCTTTGTGCTGTAGTAGAAGGTTGAATTGTTTGTTGGATTTAAGCTTTTCGATGATTTCTTGTCTTTGTTCGTTGGAGTTACGTTGGTTATGTTCGATTGAGTTGGCAGGCCAGGCTTTGGCAAAGGCAACAAACCCTGTAGTGAAGAGAGCACCTGAAAAGATTGTCTTTCTGATGAATGACGACATTGTTTTGGGGGATTTAGACGCGGGTTGTTGAGTGTTAGTAATCCTAATCAACTTAGTTCAAAGTGGAATCCTCTATCGAATATTAAGGTGCTGGACAGTGTTTAAAAACAGTATTATTAATTCAGAATCTACTTTCAAGGCTCCTTCTCTTTTCCCCTACAAATTATGACGTACAATTCACTCATGAGGGGTATAAACGCATAGAGATATCAATATTGTACTAATTATGTCAGCAACAAATGACCAATCACCAGGGATCAACCACCTGTCTTTTGGATCACGTGCGATCTGATCCTCATCCAGTTGATCTCGCCAAACTAAAGGTAGACTCGAGTCTATGTTGTTTTACAAGATCAAATTCATTCCTCTTCTATCACTAATAGACGATAGAAAATATATTGTAGTTTTTTTTTTTTTAATCAATCTTAGTTTCTTGGACTAATAAGACTCAGTATTCGAAAGGCATCCTCTTCCACGCTCACCAATTTCAGGTAATTACTGGAATCCCTTACGTGTCAAATACTTCTCAAGGTTATTTCATTCATCACTTTCAAAGTTCAAACCAACTCCAAGCGATCTTCAGAGCCCAACTCAAGAGTATAGACAAATATGTCCAAACAACTTCAAAAAGCTGCGACACTGATATCCTGTTCACTAGTAGGATTCTGTTGTGGTACATTATACCTATACTCAGCCTTCTCACCCCAATTAGCATCAAAGCTGAACTATTCCGGTACAGACTCTCAATTCATAGCCTTTTGTGGTCTTATAGGTGTGGCTCTAAGTGGTATTCCCTCTGGAATCTTAATTGATTCTAAGGGGTTCATACTGGCCTTGGCTATAGGGAGCTGTATGATTGGCAGTGGTTACATTTTACTCAAACATCAGTTTGATTCCAGTATTGGAAACTTGAACTTATCTGCCTTTTGTCTATTTCTTGTTGGCTGTGGTTCTACTTTTATTAACTCGACACTCATTAAGTGCTGTGCTGTCACTTTTCCAAGTAATAGAGGTATTGCCACTTCTTTCCCTATTGCCACGTATGGACTTTCCGCATTTGTTTATTCCTTCTTTGGAAACCTACTATTCAAGGCTGATACTTCTAGATTTATTGGATTTTTAGGTTATAGTACGTTGGTGATATCCGCAATTGGGGCACCTTGTATCTACATTGCTGATGTTTGTTCGAATAAGGGACACACCATAAGAATGGCCAATGGTAATTCTGCTAGACCTTCTTTAAATGAATCAAGAATGACAAGTAGCACGATAAGAACAATACCTTCCTCTATTGAATTACAAGATCTACCAGCATTGAGACCTATGCAATTGGTTGACGAAAGTATCAATAAACCATCGTCAACTTTAATGTCGCCACCACCACAATCAGTTTCTGGGGCAGGACATGATTTCTCCAGAATTGACATAATGAAATCATTGAAATTTTGGTTGATTTTGATTATTTTGGGCATCTTGGCTGCATTGGGACAAATGTACATATACTCGGTTGGGTATATGACCAAATCCTTGCTCTTAGTAAGACATGCTTCTGATGAACAAATCACTGCAGAACAGTCCTTTCAGGTATCAGTTCTATCATTGGCTAACTTTTCAGGCAGACTGTTAAGTGGATTCATAGGAGATTTGATTTCTAATTCTTTTAAAGGGTCGAGATCTTGGAATCTTATGATCCCTACAGTTTTGATTTTTTCTGTTCAAATCATAGCATATTTCTTACAGGATTATACTAGACTATGGCTGGAATCAATGCTTAATGGATTGGGTTATGGGTTCACTTGGTCTTCGATTCCACAGTTACTTATTGAACTTTATGGTGTGTCTTCGTTCTCCTTTGCTTGGGGTGTCATCAATCTAGGACCTATTGTTCCTGGTTATTACTTTACACATCTTTTTGGTAGAATTTACGACGAGAATCTTGTTGAACAAATTGATGTTGGGAAAACTTGTCTGTTGGGAGAGGATTGTTACAGTGGTACGTTCGGAATAACTGTTTGGTTTGGTTTGGTTACTGTATGCATAGCTACCTATGTGAATCTATCAAATTTTGTCGGGAGTTCTTATAAAAGTTTGAGAAACTGAAGTTATTGTTGTATATGAAAAGAAAATATAGAAACAATTGTTACATTATTTGAATCAGTTTGACCCGTGCTAAATCCAATGATTAAATTTGGTTTAATTGAAATCAGACAAAACATAATCTCTCTGGCTCTGACCTAAAGAAGTCAGGCGAATCTTGGCCTCTAACATCTTAATTTCATTGGTGTAGTTCTCAATTAATTTCTTCTTTAATAACAATTCTTCAACAGGGTCAGTAAAATCACTTACTTCAACTTCGTGTTCAAGAAGATTGGCTTGTGAGAGTTTGGAGTCCGTTGTTGAATCATAGTCTTTGCCCCTTGTCTTCGTGATGAGTGAGGCTGAAAGACCATTTTCCAACTTAGATCTTCTGTACTGTTCGTAGATCTTGGAAACAGTAGACTCTTTCAACTCTTGTAAATGAGATCCAAACAAAACATTTCTCAAGTTTGTGAAATCATTATGTCCAACATCTTCCACTCTGAATGTACCCCAAGGGTATTCTCTGATATGGGAAGTAACCCCATTAATAGTTTTTCTCTCGTAGCTTCCTGCGACGGCAAATGGCAAGGTCAGCTTCAAGAAATTGAATTCATCAATTGCATCAGAATCAGCATCTTCAACTGAAAAGTCGTACACTATGATCTCATTGCTCTTTATATCTTGCAATATCAAAGCCTTGTTCAAGGCCAACTCTTCGGAAGTTAAGGAGTCTGCCTTACTTATCACAGGAATAACATTCACTCTTGTTGATAACTCCTTCATGATCTGGATATCCAACTCTCTTAAACCCTTACTGGTTGGTCTAATAAAGTACAAGCAAACGTGAGGTCTTCCATCTTTGAAATGGGAATTTCTTTGAATCTTGTATTCTTCGCTCAACACAGCATCAAACTGCGTCTCCAAATACTCAACAATTTTCTGGGTGACAAAACTGTTGTCAATGTTGTCGCCAAACCCAGGAGTTAAGATTAAATCTAACGATATTGGAGTAGAATTTTCTTCAACAATGTTTACATGGATCTTATCAATCTTTAAACCAGGATTCAAATGGGCATTTGATGGGTTGACATTTTCAGTCTCCTTCAAAAGAACGGGCTTCTGACACAAACTGTTGATGAAACTTGACTTCCCTAAACCTTCTTCACCAACAATTAAAATGGTGAAATCAATACCTTTCTTGAAAATCTTTAGACGACGAATCTCCTCAGGTGATCTAATTGTGCTGGATTCCATTGTTTCTTTATGAGATTACAATAGATGTGTAATTGAGTGGCAAATACAGTGCTTGTAAACGTGATTCCTTAACTTGTCTGTTGTGGTGGTAAGCTGTTTGTAACCGTCTAATGAAATCAATGAAGAGCTTGCTTTTGTTGTTGGTTCCGCATTTTAATTTCATTCAGACGTTTACAAGAAATATCGTGTCAGTTGGTAGAAAGCTTTCATGATGATATTGATAAAAACCTCTTGACACAAAGACGATGATACAAAGACACAAAGATACAATTTTCCAGATATGAAACCACGTGATGTATGCACCCCAAATTTCTGTCATTGATCCAAGGTCTGATTTCCCCCACTAAAGCTGTAGAGTGTTGCTGCAGGAAACAACAGACTGAGATGTCTGAAGTCCCGACTCCCAACTCGAACTTTTCGAAAACCACTAATTATGGATCAGAGATTTGATCTACCACTGAAGTTGAAACTTGAAAGCAGATCCTTTGATATAAAGGTTGTAAGTTTAAGGTTCACTCATATCAACGAAGCAACAGAACTCTACTCATTTCCGAGAACAACATCGACACAGTCCAGAGTCCACAAGTTACCAAAACAACTAAAATCTGAATCAATATAAAGGCTTCAAGTAACCTATGAGTGAACAAGAAGCTTACATCGCTGTACTCATTAACGATGGGTATCTTCCAGGTGCTTTATTATTGGCAAGACTTTTAAAGGAGAAATATCAGACTGAAAGAAAGATTGTCTTGCTGACAGCAAGGATCTCGTCCTGTTCCCTTAAATACGTATCAAAATTCTACGATGAAATCATCTCGATTGACGACCATCTTTTAACTGATACACATGGATCTTCTCTTGATAATCTTAAGTTATTGGAAAGACTTGACTTAGACGTCTCATTAAACAAGTTGCATGTTTTCAACCAGACCAAGTATAAGAAATTAGTTTACTTGGACTTGGATATACTTCCATTAAGGTCGCTTGATGATCTTTTTAGCGTTGAAGTTAAGGAAGATGAGATTGCTGGTTCGCCAGATCAAGGCTGGCCAGATGTTTTCAACTCTGGTTTATTGGTTTTCTCACCTTCTCATGAACTTTTCTTGGGGCTTACAGAAAAGTTGCATTCCAAAGAGTCGTTTTCCTTTGATGGTGCCGATCAAGGTTTGTTAAATCAATATTTCAAAGATAAATGGGTAAGATTACCATTCTCTTACAATGTGACTTTTTCAAATCACTATGAGTATCTTCCAGCTTTGAACTTCTTCATGAAAGAGATCAAAACATTCCATTTCATAGGTGCTGACAAACCATGGAACTCTTATGAATTCTCGAAGTTTAACCAAATGTGGTGGGATGACTTCAATTCCTTCTTTAATGGGGATGAGAGTGGAGATATTCTTACTCTTTCAAGGGGTGGTACTGGTACCAAAGGAGAAGCTGGGAACCTAGTTATCCCAAGCTTGGTTAATCAATGGAACAGTTTGGTTGTCAATGAAACTGAACAACCGAATTCTGTAGCTGATGACTCAGTGATCACTGAATCAGAAAGTCACTATCAAAAGGCTCCGATTTTTCCTTGGGAAATATACCGAGAAGAGCCAACTAGAGTATTCCCGAAGTCCAATGACTTTTTCTGAAGACTATTTTGGTCCAACATGCCACACTGGTCACGTGATGTGTTATTTCAGTTCAAGGCATTTGAAATGACAAAATACAAAAGTATTATCACAACTGCACTGGTCCACTGTTAACTACTCCATTTACTATTCATGAATCATCAGTCATGGACCACATAATTTATTGTGTATCTAATCTATTTCAAGAAACATAAAGTGTACTAGCACATAAATTATTGATGGAAATCTTTCAAGAGTTTTTATGTGAAGCTGTATTTTCGTAGCTGTGAATCGTGGTCTTTCGCACTGCTTCCGAATATTTCCTGATTGGGTAATTATCGTCAGATCTTGAATACGCCATCCATTTGATTTATGATCGACTACAAGAACACCAGGAGGGCTGAAAGCATACCACCCTGTTCAATCAATTTATTCTAACCAACAAATCATTGCTTGAAGGAAGAGCGTCCAATAATGTTGAACAGAATCTCCCAGTTTAGTAAGAACCTGCAAGATGAAATACAGAGAAATCTCGAAGAATCAGCGCGTCAAGGTGCCTCCAGTACTGTTGAAGTTGATCAAGATATGCTAGTAAACAACGATGCCACATCAACTCTTAACGATACCACATTAGAATCATTACCAGCTGAAGTTAGAGCCAAACTTGCAAAATTTGCTAAGTATGAAGCCAAGTATCCTCAGTTGCTTGATGCCTATAAAAAGGAAAAGGCTAGAAATGAAAGAGTGGTTCACTTTGAAAAGATTCTACAGGAGAACACACCTTGCTCCAGTATCAACGAAGGTGACGTCTTGACGGATTATTTGAACAACTTGAATAGTAAGAACGCCATCTTAAACGAAGAGTTAAGGAAGGCCTCCAATAATGAGTCAACGATTGAAGAATTGCAAAATCAGATCGAAAAGTTGAAGGGGAATCTTGATTCAAACACTTCTGAAACGACTAGGACTGACGGTGTTACCAACGAATCCGATGTCTCTGAGTTGAAGAAGTTGTTGGAAGACCTGGAATCCAATTATCAGGAGAAATGTGAGCTGGTTGACTCAATTAAAGCAAGTCTTGAAGACTCCAACTCCCGAAATGAATCGTTACAAAGTGACTTATCTTCTTTAGAATCTCTCAAGAAATCGAACCTCTCGTTATCAGAAGAATTGGAGAAGTCTAAATTAGAAACCTTAAAACTCCAAAAATCATTGAAAAATAAAACAGATTCTATTTCCAGGGAACTTGATGTTGCTAAGAGTGAACTTCAATCAGCACTCAAGGATAATGAAGACATCCATTCGAAACATGAAATTTTGAAAAAGGAGATCGACTCCATGAAGCTGGACTTGGAAACCAAAGAAACAGAGCTTCATGATTTTACAAGGAAGAACCAAGATCTTGAAAAGGTGAATAAGGAACTTCAAAAGACCATCACTTCATTGGGATCGAAGATCGGTGAGGACGATAATTCCTCTGTCGATAATGCGTCGGTGAAGGAAACCGTTAATGTTTCAACTTCTAGTAACTCCAAGAAAAAGAAGAACAACAAAAAGAAGAATAAGAAAGCTCCTCAAGACGGGGATAACGAGAAAGACACACAACATGTCCCAGTTGATGAACCTGTTGAATCAAACATTGGTGCATCAATTACTGCTGCTGTTGATGATACGGAAGCTTTGAAGGAACTTGAAAACAAGGTCGTCAGTATTGAATCTCAACACAAGAAGGAGTTGTTAACCAAGTCTGATGAAATCAAGTCACTACGAGATATGCTGACAGAGATTGGGAACGATTTAGTGGATGCCAGAGATGAGGTTAAATCTCTTCAGGCCAAGGTGCAGGAATTAGAGCGAACATCAGCCGATAATGAAGAAATTGACAGATTATCAAAGGAACTTGAAGATTCTCAGAAGAAAACCAGCGAGCTTGAGGAACAGATTGAAAAGAAATCTAAATTGATTCAATGTTTGAACGATGAGAAGGCTGCTCTTCAAGAAAAGGAAGAATTGTCTCATAAAGAGTTTGAAGCCAAAGACAAGGCATTCGATCAACTAAAGAAACAGATCGCTTCACTGGCAGGTAATATTGAAAGCCTGGAGGGAAACATTGACCAACTGAAGTCTCAAAACACAAAGTTAGTCGAAGAAAAGAAATCTTTGAATTCTTCGTTATCCGACTTGACCAAGCTGAAGGCCTTGGAAACTTCTCTCTCTAGAGATCTTCGTGAGACCAACTTGAAGCTTACTCAAAGAGATAAGACTATCGTCTATTTTGAAAAGCAAGTGAAGGACTACGAAGCGTTGAAGGTTCAACTGTCAGAAGAGGCAACCAAGTACAAGAAATCAAACATTGAATTGACTCAAAAGCTCAACTCTTTGAATGACAGTTACAATAAGATAACCTTAAACGCAAAGAAGTCGATCCAAGACTATGAAGAATTGAAGAGGAATTACCAGGTTGCTTTGGACTCCAATAAGTCTTTATCTGAGAAGGCCAGCATCATTGAAGATAAGTATCAAAGTCTACAAGAATTGAAATCGAAGTCTTCAGGTGAATTTGATTCAGCAAAGAGACAGGCCGAAGAGCTCAGTATCTTGTACAAAGAGGCTAAGAAGAGAGCAGAAGCTTTAGACGAAGAGCTCTCTGAAGCAAGAAACTTGTTATTGGAGCGTACAAGAGAGTCGACTACAATTAGAAGATTGCTAATGGACAGGGATCAGGAAGACAGCTCCAAGGTTAACGAACTAACTTTTCAATTGAAGAACTTGACAGAGGAGAGAGACAGATCTCAATCTGATTCCTTGGTCAGACTAAGTGGTAAGCAAAGAGAATTGGATCAACTGATGTTAAGAAACAACGAATTGGAACAACTGTTTAACCAGCTATCTAGTACTAATAACAAACTGAACAAAGAGCTTGAGACTTTAAAGAATGAACAAAGACAATTAGAAAATTCAAGAAGATCCTCATTAACTGAAAATGATGAAATTTCTCAAATCATCAGCCAATTGAAAGACTCCTTGAACCAATCTGAGAAGAAGGTTCGTGAGCTTGATGCTGTTAATAACAACTTGAAACTTTCGAATAAAGACTTAAATCTTAAATTCGAAAGACTGACCAAGAACTACAAACAGATCTCTACTCAACTCAAGGAATCCACGAACAACGGTAGTGTTCATACAACAAGGTCCAATTCTGCTATCAATATACCATCAGTCTCATCATCACCAAATCAAACATCTACTAATGGCTCCTCCGGCAATGGTCAATCTATTGATGAAAAGGTAGCCTATATCAAGAACGTATTGTTGGGTTTCCTTGAGCATAAAGAGCAGCGGCTCCAATTGTTACCAGTTATTTCAATGCTATTGGGACTTGAGAGAACTGAGGAAAAGAGGTTATTGACTTCTATTAGCTAATACTGTATAGACTACGAAACTTAAATTTTTCAAATGTAAGAGCTTCATTCAATATTTACTACCCTGCACCAAATATATTAAAAGTAGCAAGAGGGATATATCAAACTTGTAAATATTACAAAATATTGTTTGTTTGTTTGTTTGTTTGTTTGTTTGTTTGTTTGTTTGTTTGTTTGTTTGTTTGGGCCGAGATCTCCGTCAATAACCGAAGCCGCGAATCATCATGATAATTTGGAAATCCAAATTTTAGTGAGAAGGAGATTAATGTTGTTGTAACTAATATTAATCATTCTGAACATTAGGTTTGAGCTACTAATTGCTACCAATAAAAGGTACATTCATAGATATTCACAATGGACTCATTCACTGCAATTGAAAAGCTCAACACCGCACAGCCTCTCACAGTTGAGGATTTTGAGAGTGGAAGGATCAATTACAGAGACATCATGGAAGAAGCTACATATCTTAGGGAACAGGTAAGTCAATAATAACTTCCAAAATTTAACTGAACAACTCACTAACTTTTATACCAACAGATACCAACTTTGAGGCAGAAGATGAATGTGTTCCTTACAGGAATGACCACCATCGACCGCAAAACAACATGTAAGTTTTCCCTGGCATTTGAACCTATTAACCAGTTAACTAACTATTATCTATAATACAGCGCAAGAATTCTTCAGGGAAACAGTACAAAAAGTTCAAGATCTACAGAAAACCATAGAGCAGTACATCGAAAGATACAAGAAACTTGTACCATTGATGCAGTTGGCAAACAAAGAGTTGAACATAGACATGAAGTCCTTAGAGAAAATTCAACCAACTGTCCAAATACCAACCCCAGCATCTTCCTCGTCAGGTTCCGTAAATACACCAGCAACGTCAGCCGGTGTCACTGCAAAAAAGCCAGCCGCTACAAGAAAGAGAACGTATAATAAGAAGGGAAGCGTTTCCAATGGAGTCGGTACTCCCCCACTAACTCATACTCCTAACCAAGCACCATCTCAAGTCATGATAAACAATAATAATATGAAGATGAACCAACAGGGGAACTTTGGTAATGGGATGCAACAACAGCAAGGAACCCAATTATATGGTGGTAATGGAATGAACAACAACTTGGGTGGTATTCAGAGGTAGAGGTTGAACGGTTGAACACATCATGATCGTCGGTTGTAATTTGAAGAGTACAGGTTTTTGAGAGGGAAAAGTATGGTGTTTGTAACATTATTAATTTTTTAATAGTCGTTTATCTTCTAAATGAGAATCAATTATTTATTTGGTAATTACTCTTTTATCATAGCATCCGGATTCAGGATACAATATACAAATTTAGTAATACTTGAAGATTGGACCACTTGGCCGGGTAATTCGCTATTCTGATCTTGTTGAACTCGCCAATTGTTAAGGTAGACCATGGGCCCTGGGGTCATCATCTCATTTGAACTCAAGATAATATCAACAATCTCTCCATAAGGATTACTCAGAACCCTAATTTCGCCTCAATAACTTGCTAAGGCACCAATATATCCTTGAATATACCAACCTTACTCTTTTTCCCAACCAAAAATGTCCACTGATCACAATGGACAAATAAGATATAAAGTCTCTCCTTCAAACACGATAAAGGATCGTAGAGCCAAGAGTCTCAAAGAGCATCAACTTTCTTCAGCACTAAGCAATACCTCTGGTGGATCAGAAATAGATAGTGCATTGACTGATCTGGAAAGACGAAAGCTCAGGTTCTCATCTTTGAATAATAGGAAGGGGGAGTATGGGCTGTTGAGTAGAGGTGAAGACTATCGATTACAAAGAGATCCAGAGGCGAGAGTTGCTTTCTTCAAAACAATTCAGCAGAAAGTATGTTTGAGTCCAATAATGTTTTTGAAGAATCAAGTTTACTAACATATTCTCATAAAGTTTACTAGTGCTTTTTACAACAATACAGATCAATTGAGCGAAATGTTTGATAATCTATCGATTAACGTCTTACAAAGAGAATTAGGACCTGACACTATTGCCTCCAATAGCATTAATACTTGTTGTGTGACAAGAAGCACCTCCAGTATGAATCAGAACAAGAAAGTGCTAGATCAGACTTTAATGTCATTGAGTAAGTTCGATAACCACACATCTTGATTTTGCTCACTTAAAGAAACCGACAATACTAACTTAATTAACAAATAGGAAAACTACGGGAATCCATACTTAAAACTACAGTAGATGACTTCACTAAGGATGTATTTCTCTTCTCCATTCGAATTTCTACCAGAGTGGGACATTACCAGACATATATTCCCAGTATAACGTTTTTATTGACCCATTCCACAATACTTAGCAAATCTGAATTGAATGAGGTTATTCAATTATACATACTTCATATTTCACATTACACTAGAGATGATAACTTGGCCTTGGATCTATACTTTAAATATATTCCAGACAATGTGCGTTTACTGCAGGTTCTGAGGGCGTTGAGAGTGGGTGATTATCGTCTTTGGCTTAGATTGTACCATAATGAGAAGGATACGGGGTGTAAACAAGTGATGAAATTTGGCTTAGAAAGGATGGTCAAGTTGGCAATTAGAGTTATAAGCAAGAGTTATTTTCAATTAGGTAAGTGGTACATTGAGGAGATCTTTAAAATGAAGTTTGATGTCCTACAAGAGGATTTTGAATGTCTGTGGCAGTTGAAAGAAGGAGATATGGTAGTTATCAGGTCACGTTAGGGTATCTTTGTGTATTCAATATGAACCGAGGTCTATACTTACAACTATATCTATGATTCTATTGTTTGCCTCTTTCCAAGGACTCAGGCATAGCCATGATACTAACGACCAAAGAAGTCCAACCAGTAAAATGCTTAGCACCTTTAGGGGCTCCATCTGCATCATTGTATTGTTCATACACGTACCCAGTTCTTTTCCAGTGCTTATAGGCATTGTTCACCAAATTCAACCTTGTCTCCGAGTACGTCTTTTTAGCCAATTCGAAAAGTTCTTCAGTTTGGTAATCATTTGAGTAGTGTCTTAGAGATTCTAGAATCAAATAGTTGATATTGTACCAAATAGGTGACCTCCAGTAATCTTCACCTGTTTTATAGAATTCGTTCCTTTTGGATAAAGATCTGATCCCATAGTCAGTGAAAAGCTCTTCAGGATCTGAGATTAGTTCCACAATATGCTTCAAGTTTTCAAAATTTGTAGGTTCGATCTGCTTCAAAAGGAATGGGAATAAAGAAATATACCCCTTGTTACAGACGTGGATATCTTCATCGCTTTTGTCAACAGAGACATCACAGTACGCCTTTTTCTTATCTGACCAGTGCAACTCTTGAATGTTCTCCTTGATTTCCTTTTCAATCTTGGAATATTTAAGATAATCGTCTTCCCTCCCCAGCAAATTTGCAATTTCCTTCATGCTGTTTGTCATAACACCTATCCAACTGATCAAATCGACATTTAACTCAGCGATATCAGGAATCAAGGCCCTTGGATAATCATCTAGACCGGAAGGCAAACAATGGATAAAGGTACGACCTCTCCATCTATAAGCTTCATTCTTATTTGGGGGGTTTCTATCGAATTCTTCCAATTCACCAATCTGTGTTCTTCTGAACCAGTCGTAATGTGTTTGTAGTTTAGGGTAGATTTCCCTAGCATAGTCCATCATTAGATTTGGATGCTTTAAATGGGATTCGCCTTCGAAGATATCAGAGTCTGATATTGAAGATGACATATCGTCATACTGCTCGGTGTCAACAGGTGAATCAATGTCACCTAATTGGTTAAAGGAATCGTCAGAGCCCGAGGTACCAGCAGTATTAGCAGCGGCACTGGCAACTTTCTTCAACAAGTTCTCAAAAATCAACATCAAGGTAGGAGGATTGGCTATCTTTGGGCTTTGCACTTGGAATTCAGGTGGAACCTTAGATCTGGCCTCTTCACCAAGGATCTGTTCTCTAGCAATCCAACCATCCTCATCAATCAGATCAAACCAACTCTTCAATATCTCCAAGGTCAGGTCTGTATCGTATTGCAACATTGGGATCAAATGGAAACCTTCATCCCAGTAAAACCCACGGGGAAAGAAAGTACGTGATGGTGAAGCAGTGAATAGTCTGAATGGGCCCTCACTGGATCCGGCCAGTTGAATCTTGTCATATGTTTCTTCATTGAATTCAGAGTCCCTGTCCACTAAGTGGTCTCCATAGTAGTAGCCAATACCACCTAGTAAGTTGGAGAGAATCTCTTTGGCGAATTTCTCGTATTTGCCGACGTTGGTGAAAGGGGCCTGTAATTTGATTTTGTTGTTGAACTTGGTGTCAAATTTGGCTAAAGTCTCATTTATTTTAGCTTGGATATTGCTTGAATGGAACTTCTCTTGTGATTTCTCCACGTTAAAGGTGATATCAAACTCAAACGCGCCAACAAAGGTCTTTTGAACGAGATGTAAATTACCTTCAAAGCCTTGCAAGTCTCTTAACAACAACAAGGAATTTGGGTCTGGGTTCAATTGCGGGTCTGGGAAATCTTGCACTAATTTCTGGATAGACTCCTGGATCAAAACTTGGAAAACATCAACAGCTCTCCACACATTTTCGTTAGGAACTCGCAAAGATAAATAGTGGGTCTTTGAAGGGTCAAGTGATGGATCTAGTAGGTGTTTAGAACGGACAGTCTTGTGCTTATTGGTGGTTGGTCCATCATTTACCTCGATCTGAAATTCACCGAAAAAATTACTAGTCCCTATTAATCGAACAGATTCACCTCTGTTTAACCCATTCTTTGGGGTGCCAGAGGCAGAAAGCAAGATCTCGTTATCAGGATCATTGGATTCCAACCCAGTGTAAAAGACGAGGGAGGTGGCTTTCTTTTCAAACCCAGCTCTAGGAATTCCCTTGATCCTTAAGGCCCAATTGTCTTCATCATTCTTGACAAAATATGTAGTGATATCAATGCCAAACTCTTTATCTCTGAAAACTTGCTGGCCACCAATACGTGGGTCATACTTCTCCCATCCAAACCCTTGAAAGTCTAAACTTTGATCACAATAATGGCGTATCTTGTTCAAGTTCTCCATACTATCCGAGTTAAACCAGAATAAACCACTGATTAATGAGTAATCAAGACGAGGCCTGATACCAATGTAGGCATTAGGTCTGTATGGCCCCCAGAGTAAGGACTTATCTGTGGCCTGGTTATATTGGTTGATTAGTTTATCATTGGCTTGCACGTTGAGGAAGAGTGTGATGAATACAATTACCAATGATGATACAAAGACAGAGTGGGATATCATTGTAATTTTCTTCCTTTCCAATAAGCTTTTAAGACGATGGAAGTGTTGAATTGAAAATTGATCTTCAATTGCTCTATTTGGCCACTGGTGGGCACACCAGATCTAAATGTCCATTTAAAGACGGATCAGATCCCAAAAATTGAACTAGGATTAGATCACGTGTCACTACTTGGTGGTAATCTCTTCATATCAGAGTTTTCTTTTTTTATAGGTACAAAATCCTAGTAGAATTTATCATATATAAGATCTGTCTCTATTTAAATATGTCTTGAACGAATTACTTGTTCAATGTACACTCTTAAAGGGCTAGAGTACGGGAAATCCAAAAAATACTTATATTTATTAAGGTCTTGTGGAGAGCAGGACAAAGTTTTAATTTTAAGTATTAATATATATAAATACAAATTTATATAAAATCAAGGTCGTCGGCGTTAATAAATTCAATTTAATCTATGTGGTCTAATTAATATATAAAATTTAATAAATTGTTGAACGTTTTAATTAGTAGTATATAATATAAAATATTTTACAGTTCCTAATTATTTTAGGTTAAAAAACGAGCTCGAAACTACGTATGCATTATAACGACTAGGAACTCGAAGCTAATTACAATATAAAAATTATTAATAGCTACTCCTCTCAGTCCTGGAGTGAAGTGATCACAGCATATCACAACGCTGCGACTGGTTCGCAGTTATATATATAAATTGCAAATATTTACACGTATAATAAATTGTACGTTATTTTATATTATATTATATTATATTATATTTGTTTTAGGTAAATTATATAATAATAATTTATATAATTTATAAAAAATATTTAAAAAAAATTTAAAGATACATAATTTATTTACGTTTATATGACCAGGAGCTGATTTAATCTTGGATTCATAATATTATTAAATTAATGGATATAATTATTAAGTATTATATATAAATATATATTCACTATATATGGATAGCCTGGCTGGCTATACATAAAAAAAATTGTTTAAAAAGCCCAGTGATCTGCAAGTTGTTGGCCATATCAATTAAATTGTGGACTATATAGGCAGAAGCCCAAAGCAGACTAGAAGCTTATATAATTATGTATAGAGAAATATCAAGGCCCATAAAACCAATGGTCCAATTTGGTAGTGGTTAGCGTTAATCTAAAGCTTTTCAAATTAGAATCCAAGCCAATACCTATAATTACCAAAAGCACCTCATTTCTTTTCTCAGGACTGTACGATGAGGTTCTACACAATACCACATTTTCTCTCATCCGTTGTTCTTTGCCTTCTACTTGATGTTTCTTCGGCAGATCAAGTAACCACAACAGTGATAGATATTCTATCATTGAACCCTGAGTTCTCCATATTCCTAAGGATATTGCAGAGAAATCAGCTTATACCCTATATCAATCAACTTGAGAACATTACGTTAGTGGCTCCCATCAATTCTGCATTTGCTCGATTATACCCCAACATGGCTTCAACAGAGGTTGCTGAAGCTTTCAGCGTGGATGAACTCACCAGATATATTATCTCTGAGCCTTTGAACTCAAACCATTCTCAAGGTCTCTATATTTATTACACAAAGGCCTGTCAGAACGACCAAGATATTGGTGATTTCTCCCCAATTACGTCCCCAGTATCACTTGAAATCAAAGACAAGTCCTTTCTTCTTAACAATGTCACTGTCATTGAAAGGGATTTATTCGCAGAGAGCCAGAACTCGTATGTCCAAGGTACTGTGGGAACTTTTGATCATATTATATCTCTAAAGGAATCGCTTTCACGGATCTCTGGAGCCGATCAATTTCAAAGCCTCATCGAATCAGCAAGTGAATTGCAACTCACCAACAAGACAGTGTTTGTTTTCAAGGACTCTGCTTCACCTTTCAGTGAACATCAGATGAAATATTTGTTGAATGGAAGGTATGGCAAGGAGGACACTGCTTATATTCTCAGCTCTTTGCTTCTGGAAGGTTATGTTGGTGGCGTGTCAAATATCACTATTTCTGATTTGAACGGGTTTCAAGCCCATATTGATTCTGAAGAAAATGGTTCTGTAATCTACGTGAACTCAACGCTCCGTGCCACTGTTTCAAATATTATTGCCACTGACGGTATCATCCATATCTTTGAAGCCCCTGAGATCACCCAGAAAATCGAATTCAACGCATTAAAGACGCTGGTTGGATTGGACTGTTCTTCCTTTGTTGAAGAGTTATTGTTTCAAGGTCTTGATGATTTATTGACCGATAATTCATTAAAGCAAACAATTTTCCACACTAAAGATACGTATGACTCAAACGACGAAATCAATACAAATAGAGCAGAAGTAGAAATCCAGTCAAAGGGGGAGAACTTGTACCATTTTGTCAAAGATGTCAATTACAGAGAACTCAAGAACTTGAATACAACATTGCTCACTACCAAATATTGCTCTTCTAAGAAGTTAGGGTCCAGAGATCATTGCCAACGGTTGAAGATAGGGAAAATTGGTGAAGATTCACTCATTCTCAACAATAATATCTTAGTGGAATCTGGTCCTTTCACAGTTGGCGAGACATCCATTTACCTCATCGATGAAGACTTGAGTGTGCCCCATGATTTAGTGAGCTCGGTTAGCCCAGTATTTGAGTGTAGTAGGTCTTTGGGATACCTTCACAACTTGGGCCTTCATAAGCTTCAAAACCACATCAATGGATATACGTATTTCCTCCCATGCTTTAATTCCCTAGAGAATTTTGCTTTGACATTGGAGTACCTTGAAGGGAACAAGGAACTTCTGAAGAAAACGATGAAGAGTATTATTATGGAGGACTTACTTTATAGTGACTACTTGGGTGACGATTTCAGTTCTATGAGTCTAGATGGTGAAGTTGTTGAATTGTCGCACTTTGGCCTTAATATGACAGATTTGTCTTTTGAGTATAACGGAATCGACTTGGACTTGAACAGACTTGATGACATTCTCTTTGACCAGGGTGTTGCTCATCCAATCGACAAGTTTATCATTCCGGAGAGTCTCAATATTCAAAACACCGATATTTTAACCGCCTTTGACACAGAACTCTTCAAAAAGTATTTGTCTTTCTTCCCACATTTATCGGAGATGGTGAACAATCATACATTATTGGTTCCAAGTGGACTGTCACTTTCGAAGTTTGAATTTGAGAAGAATAGAACTTTGGAAGATCTCCTCCAGTTACATATTCTTCCAAGAGAATCCACTCTCAAGATCCTCAACTGCGGAGAAATGACCCAAGACATCAGAACATTCAATCCAAAGGTCAATCTAACTTGTACAAGACCGTCCAACCATGATACTTTCCTCTCAGTCAAGGGAAATGACGAAGTCACCAACAGAATCAGAATCTTGACCAGGGGTTGTATTAATAACGAGAACGATCTTTGTGTCTTTGAGATAGACAAACCTATTGAGTCCAACAGTGGCCACTTTCATATCAGCCTACCAGGTATGGCGTTCGCCATAGGTATTCTCTTGGGATCTTTGTCTATGGTGATCATCTTAGTTTGTTTGATGATGGTTGTGGCAAGAACGAAGAGTGCGTTCAGAAGAAACTCCGATACAGATAAGAACAATTCAACTGGACAAGAGGTTGACGAGAATACAGTTCTTACTGGATCAAGTGTTGATGAAAGGACTTCTCTCCTAGCCAACGGTAGTAGTAGTAATAATCATAGCAATGAAATTGGGTTTGAGAATGGATATTCTGGAATGTCTAATGCCGGCCCAATAGCAGTTAGAAAGTCAAGTAAGGTTGACTTCGTGGTTTAGTCTTTGAGTCTTTAATAAATGTTTAACGTATTGTTAGTCAGGACTCACTGGAGTCTAACACAAGTCACGTGAGAGGTTTTGGAAAATTTCTTAGACCATGCCCAGCTCAATTTATTTATAGAAGGTTAAATCTGAGAAAAAACAGAAGTCCTCTGTTGGTCCATCTTCAAGAACCCGTACTAATTATATTACTTTCAAATAATATAAAAAGACTAGTAAAATGGCTGAAGAATCTGACATTTCAATTAAAACATCAGGTGTCGACCAATCCCACCCAGAACAAATTCATGTTCAAGAACAACAGCAAGGTCAACACCAACAACCGCAATCAGACAGTATTCAACAAGAAGGCACCAAAGAGAGCACTATTGAAGAACCAACCACTGCAGCCACTGATATTTCTGAAATAATTACCGATGATTCCGATAAGCTCAAGATGCTTCATGCCCAGGTAGCACAATCGGAGACAGAAGCCACAGAGAGAAAGGAAGATGTTGATGCTCGTTCCATTTATGTGGGTAATGTTGATTATGAAGCCAGTCCCGAAGAACTTCAAAGACATTTCCAAGAGGTAGGGGCCATAAACCGTGTGACAATCATGTTGAACAAGTTTACAGGTAAACCAAAGGGATTTGCATACATTGAGTTTGCTGAGCCTGCCAGTGTCTTGAAGTCTTTGTCCTTGAACGATTCTGTTTTCAGAAGTAGAAACCTAAAAGTCATCGGCAAAAGAACAAACATTCCTGGCTTCAACTCTCGTGGTAGGGGTGGTTTCAGAGGTAGAGGTGCTCCAAGAGGAAGAGGCGGGTTTAGAGGTGGCAGGGGTAGATTCACTCCATACTAATCTATGTAAATTATATCTAAATAAGACTCAAATATATGTGAAAAACAATCAACTGTTATGTTTTGCTAGATGAATAAAATGAAATAATGCATTGATATATCTATTTAAAACCAAGAGATGCATCACAATCTGAATTGCGAGGAGCCCTTTTTACCGCCTTCCTTAACAAGGTTACCCTTGACATCTCTCTTCTCACCCTTGTTATCGATAATAGTAACGTTGTTGGCCTTACTCAAGGTATCAATGGCATCTTGCTTCTTACTCTTCTTAGCAGAGACCTTAGCCTCAGCGCTGAATTCCTTGGATCTCTTACGCTTGTTGGCTCTTCTGAGTCTTTGCTTATCTTCTCTGTCTAGTTCAGACCTAGCCATCACAACACCGGATCTCAATTCTATCTCGTCCTTGTTCTTGGCCTTCTTATCGCTGGATCTTCCAGACTTGTAGACCTCTTGAGGGGCTAACCTAGAAGCACCAGAGAGGGACAATGGGGTGGCGTCTTCCATGGAGATAGCAGAAGCCTCCACCTTGATATCGAGGGCCTTTTTCATTGGCTTTGGAATGAAATGGGCCGAGGACAAGGCATCCAGTTTGTGGGAGAGAGATTTGAAAAGCTCCCTGATTTCGTCGTGTGATTTCGTGAGTTCGTCAGAAATAGTGTCAGTGTTGGTGCCCTTGTAGTCGTCTTCATACATCTCAGCAAGGGATTTTTGGGATTTCTCTTCAGACAACTCGAATCTTCTAGATTTCTTGAAATTGTTCAAATCTTCAATGGTACGTTTAGGTAAATCGTCAAAGTTGCCCTCCTTAATTCTTCTTCTGATGATTTCTTCCAAGGATTCGGTGACTTCCTTCGTTATGACTGGCACTGGCTTAGCGGTTCTTTCAAACTCCAATTCCTCTTGGAGCAAGGCGTCAGCAGGTCTCTCCTTAGCCTTCGATTCACCTTTCAAGGCCCACTTCTTTTCAGCAATGGCCTCTTTTTCAAGTTTAGCAATCTCTTGCTGGATTTCCAGTTGTTGGCGCTCAAAGGAGGACAAGTTGGCGCTCTTCTTGTTGTCTTGCTCGGTGTCTTCATCGTCTTCATCGGCAAACATGTCCCTCATGGCTGAAGACATTCCGGTCTTGAAGTCTTCTTCGTCAAATTCCCCATCGTCAATCTCCTGCTCCTCATCATCGTCTCCATTTTCGATACCAGAGCCCTCTTGCTCATTCTCAGCGTCTTCCTTTGGCTTGTTAAAGAAGTCCTGGAAGTACAAAATCTCCTCATCGTCCGATTCCGGTATGTCGTTGAAGTAGTCGATTTCTTCCTCATCTTCGTCATTGTTCTCATCCTCACCGTTGGCCTGTTTTTCCAAGGACAAAATCTGCTTGTTGAATTCCTCAATATTGAAGAAGCCGTCGTCAAGCTCAGACTTGGCCTTTGGCTTTGCGGTGCTTTCCTCGTCGGAGTCTACCAAGGTCTTCTGGTCGTCGTCAGATATATCACTTTCTTCGTAATCGTCTTGTAGGTTGTCCATGTCGATGCAGTCATTGTCAGAGTTGTCCATTTGTGCAGACTTCTCCTCTTCTTCTCCTCCGCTTTGTTCATTTGTAAAGGCTTCTTCCTCTTGTTCGCTGTCCTCGTCTGATTCGCCCCCTTCAGATGTTCTTTGTGCTGAGAGCTTTGGGATCTTTTCAAATGAAAGTTCCTCAATAACACTGTCAAGGACCATTTTCACCTGTGGCCAGACCTGGGTGGCGTCTAGTCCATCGACAAACAATTCTTCCAAGACGTTGTTGTGGGTTGTGGAGAGAATTGGGTCAACAACTGTCTTTAATAGTTGCAAGATTTCGGCGCTGGATTGTTCATTACTTGTCAATATCTTGGTTGGATCAGCTTCTAAGGCTTCTAAGGCTGCTAATGTGGCAGTAGTCATTCCAGCTGAAATGGATGTGTGGAGGTGTCTGGAGGTGGATGGACTCACTAGTGATCAAATGAAATAGATCTTTTTCAGCCTAATCTCTTTGTTCTTTCAACCTTTAGTTTTTTTTGAAGCTCATCTCAAAATTTTTCCTGTTGTGAAATATCCGGTACGGCCACATCGTACTGATAAGCCAAACAAAGGTACAAACCTACTAAGCATCACTAGTTTAGTTACATTGATAGTAGTGCTGCTATTAAAGATACATTCCGCATTCAAATGGTCCATACACCTTTCAGATAAAACCTTTGATTAAAATATAAAATCAGAAAATGCAGCCTGCAGGTCATAATTTGGCAAAACGACCTTCATGACACAAAACGAATAAAAAACATAGAAAGTAAACTAAAAGTCACCAAATCAAAAATAGCAATAAAATAAAATCAGAACACCACCAGATACCATAGTTGTGACAGTCGTCAATACTAATGTACAAATAGAACAGATAGAAAACAAACAAACAAACAAACAGATCAGGCATTCAAGAAGTCCTTAATGAAGTTGATCTTCTTCAAGGCACCAACTTCAACAATCAAAGAATCGTTACCATCTAATTCCTCTCTAGTAGCATCCTTCAACTGGTTGAAAACTTTGTATAAAAGTCTCTCAGTCACTTGTTCCTGAGATTCTTCAATTGGGTTGGCACCAGCCATTTGTTCCTTGTCATGTTGGGCCATCATCCATGCAGATACCTTATCAATAAGACAACGGGAATAAGTCTTCTCAAGGAAAGTAAGATGAGCCAAATGATTGAATTTAATAGATAAACTCTTACCAAAAAGATCATAGCTGATATAAACAGTAGAGTGACAGTTCTCTGTCTTCATCTTTCTGTTGCTTGTGGATGTCGAGTTGCTTTGCTTCTGCACAGTCTTGATATCTTGCTTACACTTGAATAGTAGCTTGATGGTTTTTGGGTACGGCTTGGCTGCCAAGTTGGAAGAGCCCTTGGAGAACCTGTAACCGGATTTAGCAATCAATGGATTGACAAACTTATCGTTCAAGTCTGTTATAATTGGCTCAAGATTTGGATGGCTAGGGTTAAAGTCGGTGATTATTCCGTCGTTTGGCTGGAATTTACAGATAAGGATACAGTTTCTCAAGTCTTCAGTTCTGTTCTTGAAGATCTTCTGGGAGTACAACTCAAAGTCATCAAAGACATTGTCCTTTCTCAAAGGATCAACGACACAACTCTCACATAGCTGGTAACGGCCATTGTCGTTGATGGTTCTGATTTCATTACAGTACAAGCAACGTCTTTCCTCCTCAACACCAGCACTGGAAACCGACAGATCCTCAGTCAAGGAAGGATCGACAACGCTGGACCCGTGGACGAGCATGGCCTCAGCGTGAGCATCACTGGCTAAATCTTTTTTTGCGCCATCATGGCTGAGCAAATGGGAGTCGTCATCAACGCCCTGTCTTAGCAATGAGTCGTCGATTGGAATTTCCTTTTCATCGCCCTGTTGTCCGTGATGATATTGTTGTTGGTGGTATTGTTGATGTAATTGCTGCTGATCTTGTGGCAAATACTGCATTTGAGCATGCAAGTCAGAAGCATTGGATACCTGGTTGGCGATTTGGATCAAGTCTCTTTCAACATCGGCATTGGTAGCCATGTGTTGTAAGGATTGTTGTGGCAAATGTTGGACATTGATCTGTTGATTGTCATTTGTCTCAAACTCGGGTAAGACCTCACCCTTCAAGCTGGCCTTCTTCACTCTCTTCTTCTTTCTTTCGATTTCTCTGCATGGTTTGCAGGTTCTGTAACGTGCCGTTTCCATTGGTTCATCCTCTGGTCTCTTCTTCTTGCAACGACGACACTTGTTGGCAATGGCAGGCATGTTTTGCTTCATCAACAATGAGCCAGCAGAAGAGACTGAAGACATTTGCTGCAAGGCCCCAGAAGCGTCCTGTGACAAATCATTGACCCCACTAAGGTCAGACTCGTGTTGGGTAACTTGTTGATATTGTTGGTATTGCTGATACTGTTGTTGTTGCTGTTGTTGCTGATGGTGAGCTAGAGACTCAGCAACTGCAATGTGGTGAGCAGCATCCTGAACATCATTGGCACTTTGATGAGCGGCAGCAGCGGCGACTGCAGCAATTGCTTGGGAAGGATCAGTTGTAGACATATCGATGATAGTTGGGTTCTCCTTATCTGCTATCTAAACTTAGTGCTTTCACTAGATGTTTGTTGTGACAGATCTCAATGGTTCGCGCTTCAATTGAGGTGTTGGGAGAAAAGTGGGAGGTTCAATTGTAAAACTTTTTCGAGAAGTTCGCGCTTGTTGATGATTAATTCAGTCGGAAATTGGTGATCTGGTACACCCTCGTAATTGATGAATCAGGCAGATACAAAACATTACCCGGCGGAAGGAAACGCCACAAATCTGTGCCACAAGCCACAAGGAATTACTTCTCTGGAACAGTCTCAATATATTGTAACAAATGTGAGCTTTCACGTGATATGTGCTAGTTAGAAATATAATATCATTGAATCACAAGACCAAATTATCAAATATTCTTACCAATTAAAGGCTCAAGATCTCTAATCGATTGGGCATATAGTTCAGAGTAGAACATTGAATTCTATATAAATTGACCATTTATCGCACAGTTAGTACAGAGATAATTCCTAGTATGATCAGACCCAATCTATAATTCATTAACACACCTCACATCTAAAATGCAAGCCCCACACGGTGGTGATCTTAAGGATCTTATCGCTAGAGATACTCCAATCAACCAAGAATTACGCAAGGAAGTCACCTCTTTATCAACTATTGTTTTAAATGCCAGACAACTCTGTGATTTAGAATTGATATTGAACGGTGGTTTCTCTCCATTAGAAGGTTTCTTGAACGAAGATGATTACAAGAATGTTGTTGAAAATATTCGTCTTGTCAATGGCTTAGTCTGGGCTATTCCAATCGTCCTTGATCTATCAAAAGAAGAATCTTCTAAGTTCTCTCTTGGTCAAAGAGTCGCTTTGATTGATGGAGACGAAAACCCTCTCGCCATCTTAACCATCCAATCGATCTATGTTCCAGACAAACAAAAAGAAGCTGACCTAGTTTTTGGCGGTGATGCTGAGCACCCAGCTATTGTCTACTTGAACGAAACTCAAGGTGATGTTAACATTGGTGGTAGCTTACAAGGTATCCAATTACCAGTTCACTACGATTACACTGAACTCAGAAAGACTCCTAACCAGTTAAGAGACGAGTTTATCAACCGTCAATGGTCCAGAGTTGTTGCTTTCCAAACCAGAAACCCAATGCACAGAGCCCATAGAGAATTGACTGTCAGAGCTGCCCGTGATCAGAACGCCAATGTCTTGATCCATCCAGTGGTTGGTTTGACAAAACCTGGTGACATTGACCACCACACCCGTGTCAAGGTTTACAAGGAAATCATCAAGAAGTACCCAACCGGGTTAGCCCAATTATCATTACTTCCATTAGCCATGAGAATGGCTGGGCCAAGAGAAGCTGTCTGGCATGCTACTATTAGAAAGAACTACGGTGCTACTCACTTTATTGTTGGTAGAGACCATGCTGGTCCTGGCTCTAACTCCAAGGGAGTTGACTTCTATGGTCCTTACGATGCCCAAGATCTCGTCGAAAAGTTCAAGGAAGAATTAGGGATTGTTGTTGTTCCATTCAGAATGGTTGCTTACTTACCAGACGAAGACCGTTATGCTCCAATTGATACCATCGACGCTGGCGTTAGAACTTTGAATATTTCCGGTACTCAATTAAGACAGAAGTTGAGAGATGGGTCTGAGATTCCAAACTGGTTCTCATATGAAGAAGTTGTTAAGATCTTAAGACAAAGTCACCCACCAAGACCAAAGCAAGGTTTCGCTCTTGCTGTCAACTCGTCAACCCTATCACAAGCCTTGTTGGCCACCTTCAACCAGTTCAGCGGTGACAGAATTTACACCATCATCAAAACATCACAAGTTGAACAAATTGAAAACTTGTCCTTCTTAGTGCATGAATTGGTCAGATCTGGCACCGGTGTTATTTTATTACATGACAACGATGCCAACCTTGGTACTATCCAAAGCACCGTTTCAAAGGCCGGTTTGTTCATCGTCGTGAATGATAAAACAAATCCTTTCGAATTGAAGTCCACTGTTGATGTTGACTTACAAGAAAACATTTTATTGGCCATTCAAAGAATCGTTTTGTTCCTAGAGGATGAAAGTTTCTTCATTTTCTAGCTAGTAACTTAGAACTCGAATTTATAAGACAGTAAATAGAACCAAATGCATCTTAAAAATCTTTTCACACCTTGAAGTTAATTGTGGTACTTTACATCCATGGACTGGTCGACTCTGGAGGTATTCCACTGCCATATCCGGAATCGCATGGTTCAAAGATCGGACACAAATCCCATGAACGACACAGGCTTTAAAGTTTAAAACAGAAAATAGTTCAGAATTCACACGTTGTACAACAGTGTTTTTTTTTAAAGAGCCAAATATCTTGAAGACCCTACACATACTATGTCTTTCCCACTCCTTCAAAACCAGGCTACGAAACAGGTGACATCATCAGTAGAAGTATCTGTTTCCACAATAGAGTTTCAGAACAAAAGGATAGTTTTCATCAAGTATAATGGACAGGTTGATAGTACATTTGATGTTTCAGCGCCAGATCCAAGTACAATGTTTGAATTACAATCCAACTTTGAGACTGATACTTTTATGATAGAGAAGAAATGCTTATTAGGAGATAATTTGGATCTTAAATTATCAGTCTTGATAAATCATGTTTCCAAGCTCATTTATACAAAGGGAGGTGATTCGAAGAATATGATTGTTTCGTTAAGCTCGAAACTTTTCAAGATGGATAAAGAGTTTTCAGATTTTGAAGTCATCATTCTGATTCTACAACTTTTATCTGAAGTTCAATAGACCTAGGAAATTAATAGACCTATAGATGAATGAATTATTTATCATTGCTGTCAATAACAGCCATATCTAACACTTCAATGGAGCTACTTCTATTGTTTCCAATGAGCTCGGTTAAATCTCTGTAGTTTGTAGGGTCAATCAAGGAGGTAATACTCACAGCTTTGCCCAAATCTTCAGATTCAATATCACCTAAAAGAGGCTTTAATTTAGATTCAAGCTTCTTGAACTCCTTTGTATCAGTAGTGATTTTAATTTGCATCTTAGCCCTAACAATTGGTATCACTTGGGAAGATACCAACTGTCTAATTATTTCTAGGGCTTGAAGCTTTGCAGCCTTTGTGGAAATGATGTTGATCTTTAATTCACTGATAGCCTTTTGAATCATGGTTGGAGTGTATCTCTTCTTAGTCTTTGGGTTGATACATTTTGAAGAGATGATCTGCAACACTTCAGCCTGAACCTGGTTACCTTTGGCCTGTCTTTCCTTATCACTTAACTGAATCTCACCTTTTTGTAAGATTTCAAGAATGATTTTATCTTGATCTGAAGTACCAAAGGCCTTTATAAGCTCATCGTTTGGGGCGAATTGACCTTTGGAAACGTTAGTGAAAACATGCGGGATTTGAAGAACTTCCTCAATATCCTTTTCCCTGCAGTGATAATATATCTTAGTACTCAATTCAATGATTTGATGATAATGGGTGGTCTACATACACATTTGATCTGAAGTCCTGAACTTTGTTCTGATAACAAGCAATTTCAAACTTTTTCTTCCCCTTCTTCATACGGACAATTGAGACATTTGTAAGCTTGATTTGGTTAGATGGTTGATTGATCCCCATGTTTTTATCCTTTATTGATTAGAATTGTATAGGGAAAGTCGTCTAATGTAGTGGATTGGTGAATTGTCTTATAGAATAATATTTATTGTAATCAAATTTGAATGTTGTAAAATAAAATTTGTCATAATGGGTCACGTGACTATTCAAAACTTTCAAAGTCTGGAACAAAACTTCGCTCACGTGATATCTAAGAAATAAGTCTAAAATTATATATTTTTGGAGAATGCATCGAGATTGTTGTAAGACTTTTCTTTTATGAACGCCCTTTTTTTTTTTTTTTTTTTTTTTTTTTTT